>DWFY01000213.1:0-11210 GCA_018246875.1 Creonpyge creon creon | reverse complement strand
CTCGACCCGGGATTTGAACCCAGGACCTCTCAATCGGCAGTCGCGCTTGCAACCAACACGACCAACGAGGCAGTTATCACTAACACAATTATGAAAGATTTGTGATTTAAAAACTTAATGCCACTGTTATTTAAGTAGTGGTTCATGAGAGAATAGATAATGAATTTTCCGAATTCTTATAACAAACAAAAATTTGTGTGTCTATCAAATATGTGTTCAATACAAGCTGTGGATCCGAATTCGTCGACATTTGATCTGAGGATATGAGGAGCTTGAACCCTGAGAGAAAACACCGGTTACTCAGAGAATTTTTTAAACGACTGCTATAAGAGCGATATAAGAGTTAAAGTGCTTTATTATTTATATTTCCTCGAGAAGAAAGTCGCGGATCACAAATAGTAATTAATAATTTAATAGAAATTAATAATGTCTGTCCAATAAGTATGAAGCATATTTACCTAAATTACTTAATTATGAGTAATCAACTATTCTTTTCAAGTTCATCATTAAAGATAATTAATGAAAACTACCTTTTCCTGATAAAAAATACAATATATTATTTGTGTTAACTTTTCAAATTTATAATGACCATTTTTATAATTAAAATAATTATTTAAACATCGAGCGATCGCGAAATAATATCAAAATAATGAGTTGTTTTATTCTATTCATTTTCTGCTTATAACTATATACGTAAGTATAAATGATCTTGATATACTATTGAGTATTTGTTACTAACTGTTCCTTTCGTATTTCTTCCATATATTGTATTCTTTCCATATATGGCATTTCTTCCATATATGTATTGTATTCCATCCATACATTGTATTCGTACCCGAAAGCCGATTCCTAGAGGCAATCGCTTCACTAGCAAAAACGCCACCTTAAGTACAGTATTCCCGTTCAATATTTCGTACACCTAGTAATTACAATTATACATAGTATTTACAGTGTTTACTATTTAGTTATTTCCTACTTTATACAATTAAAGTGTATAAATAAATAAACGATTGCTCTGGCATTACTTGACGATAAATATATAAAGTGGAACATCACGCCTGTAATCCCCGAAGAGGTAGGCAGAAGAATGTAGTACCCTCGTACGTTTCACCAGTTACATTTACACAGCCCACTATGCAATAGGGGGTGAGCCTTACAATACACCGGGCACAAATCCAGACTCCGAGCTTCTACTAGAAATTTCCACTAGAAACTCTAAGTTAGAAAAATCCAATAGTACCCGACCCGGGATTTGAACCCACGACCTCTCGATCACCAGTTGCGCTTGCAACCTCATTGCTCGTTGCTCGAATGGTTGAAGCGCGTCTGCCGATAGAGGGGTCTTGGATCTCTGCCTACACATTCGGGGACTACAGGTGTGATGTTACGTTTGGATAAATCTTAAGGGTGATATAGATTCAAATTAGTCAGCTGATCATCTCCGATGCATCTAATTCTAATATCAGGGAATGATGTTCGCATTAATGTGTTCCGATATAGCGTTAATAGATATATAGCTAATAGATATATACTAAAACGCGAAGTGTTCCTAAGTAAAGTTGCAGTGTGCAGATCGTGCGGAATTGCAAGAGGAAAGAAGACTACCGGGCTGAGTGACGCCCTTAAGAGATGCCTAGAGTCAGCTGTGGATTGAAGTACACTGAACAAGGAGATAAAGAGAAAAATGTATTTTTAACAAAAGCGCCTGTAACTTTGATACAGTTGCATATCTCAAACGATTTACTTAACTAGCCTGTGCACCGTTTTATTTAAATGTACGTTTTACATTTAATCAACAACCAGTATAATCTTCTTTCCTTAGTAAACTCAATCAAACAATTAATGTACTGTTGATCAAAAATGTATTACTTGATATATCTTCTAAAGACGATATATTGAAGAGATATGTCCAATACTCAACAATTATAAATCAGATATAATACTGCGAAATGTATTGAACGTAAAAAAGTATTTTTTTCGTATTAGTCGCATATCCTAAAAACCACTGCAGTATTTAAGGTATGCTTAGAAATATCAGTTCCTGTTGCCTGAACTATAGTCACATGCAGTACAGCGATGTTAAGAAGAGACTTACAACCGCAGTACAATAAATAAATATTTTTACAGAATTTACTGTATCAATATGAAACGTCTACTCAACAAACACCTAGCCAGATAATCGTTACAGCGTTATATTGTCAATGTAGCCAATACCTGAACTGAAATATAACAGAAAATGAAATAGATAAACATCGTTAATTAACGAATATCATTTATTTTCCATTCAATCCAAATACAGCACCAACAGATTCTCCCTTTACAAAATTCTCTAAATCAAGTCTAGCGATAATAATAATAACTACAATTTACACCGGGATGTCACACAATCAAACTGCGTCTTTTTCCATAATTCTGTTTTTTTTTACAATTAAATTGTGTAACACTATCAACTTAGTTGCATAACACCACACTATTAAACTACCGAGTGCATAGCGTTTTCCCCTAGCGCTCCAGAGATGGCGCTAACCGGAATCCTGAATCACGACAACAAATGTACGCTGTAGATTACATAAGTAGTTCTAAGGACCTTTGTTATGTATTGAATCTGTTAGGACTCAATACTTTGCACGCTTTGCGCTTTCACCATTGTTGAGACGTTTAAGTGTCATTGTATTGATTGTTCCCTGCTGCTCTCGTATGCTTCCACCATATGTTGGGACATACTAGACCAGTATGAAACTGCATGTTTACGCTTACTAAGTTTAATATACAGTACGGTAGCCTATCAGCTCTCTGTATATTTTTTTCACGCCTTCCCCGCCTCGCCGTTATAATTGTTATTTTCCAATAGTACATATATGTACCTATTTATGTAAATAACAGTTTACGTATAATCTAAATCTTTATTCCGTCCAATAGAAATGTCGAGAACTAATCTTAATACCTGTTCTGAAATGTACTACTTCTAAAGATGTTGTGATTTTATAATGACGTGTAATTATTATTCAACTTTCTTCTGTAATGTTCCAGAATTGTCTGCATCACCAAATTCTGCGTGCTGTATTGTTGTTTCTGTTTTCCCATTTCGGACCACATTTTTGGAACTGAAACACGAAAAATCAATATATTTAATAACCGATTTGTCTGATACAGTCGAAAAACTAAAGCACTTTTTAATACTCGGTACTTTCTTCGTACTCCATCAGATATCTGGCGTGACGATATAATAATAAATATAAATTTATGATATTGGTTATAAATATAATTCTTAACCCGAGGACTAAATTAGAGCGTTTTGTTGTCCCAGACATGCCAGGAATTATAATTTTACTTGAGTATATTACTTATTGGTACTGGAATTGAACCTTAATATAACACAATATTATTACATATCTTGGCAATTTGACATAAATAACTTTCAAGGTGCAAGCTGAGACAAACTAGAATAATGTAGAATATGTAATACGAGATGCTTAGATTACCAAACCATTACCTTCTGATGTTATTGTAAATGAGATTAATTACTGGCGTCTCCAAGAATATCCACATGAAAAGGCTGATTATCGTTGAAACAAAAAAGAAACCAGACGTTATAATTATCTGAAACATATAGTGATAAAACTGTAAACGAAGGGAATAAAGACTTAAGACGGAGGAAGTAGCCAAGAAAACGTGAGGCATATATAGATTTAAACATTTGCAACTTCAGAGTAAGTCTTTACTTCGCTGGCGTGAATTGTGTTCCAATTTTTACAAATCATACTGGAAAAATGGTTACATTACTATTTCGTTATGGACTGAAATTTGTCAAATCACAAATAAAGAGTGATATATAAAATACATTACTTCATGGATATCGATCATCAGCAAACTGTTTCTTTGGTTTCACCAGCATTTTCTGCTTCATAACGAACAATAAACAATATTACCAGTGGACGGTAGAATGAATAGTGTACACGAACATTTTTTTTAACTCACATCTTCAAAGAAGTCTTGCTTGAACGGTACTCTGTTTTCGGCTACTATCCTCTGCATTAGGCCAAAATGGGTCAGATATACACCATATGTGAGCTTACTCAGAGGAACCCAAGCAGACCAACTGAGGAAACCGGTAACAAGAGCTGAAACAGCAACATCAAGATATGTACTACATTTGCTCGTAGTGTATGGTTTAGTGATTAAAATTTGACGAAAGTTCTCTCTCTCTAGGTTCTCTAAAGGCTCTAACGGTAAGATGATCATAGATTCCAGTGATTTTGCGCCATTAAAATAGCATAGAACATTATAGTGGATGCTACAATAATTTAAGGAAACGAATACGAATACGAAACTATCGTAGTATTTCTAATTAGCGAAGTTTAAAGAGTAAGCAAATAGTAAGGTATAAATAATAAGCCAATCTCAATTGATTACTGCATTTATCTTAAATAAAATATTCTGTAGACCAAACAGCAAATAACACAAATAAATTTGTTCTTGCGCAGAGCGAAAATATGTGTACGACTTAAATACTTGTTGGTAATTAGTATGATTGGTATTTGATATCTTGGTTTCTCGGCCATTCCTTAAACTTTATGTTCTTCTTTTTCATTGGTCACTATGAGCACTAATCTCGTCAGTACTTATATTCTTATGTATATCATATTTTCCCTATTTTACGCTTTACTCCTCCTTGACTATCGTGGCAAAATTAATTAGTGCAATAGAAAACAAGAATTACTTACAGGTACTCTGAAGTTTTAGACCACCGAATAATATATTTTTAAAAAACGTAACATCTCGCATGTAATCCCCGAAGAGGTAGGCAGAGGAGGTAGGAGAGAGGATGAGGATTGTGATACACTCCCATGTTTCACCATTTACATTTACGTCCCAATATGGAATAGGTGGTGCGTCTATTGCCATACACCGGGCACAAACACAGACTCCGAGCCACTACTAAAAATTGTAATTTTAGAAAAATCCAATAGTACTCGACCCGGGATTTGAACCCAGGACCTCTTGATCGGCAGTCGCGATTGCAACCAACACGACCAACGAGGCAGTCTTAGATTAGATTGTATTAGATTTCTACATATGGCAATATATTAGATTTCTACATAATCTTAGTGTTTAAGTTTGTAATATTAAGAGCATACTTACGTATGGTTCCATATTCGCAAATAATAATAAGCAAACCGATCAATGTCGCCCATATCACTCTTCTCATTACTGAAACCACGGCATTCTCCAAGGCACCACCCTGGCGCCAGTTATATGTGCATGTTATATAGTTTACTAACGTAAACAAGACTAGGAAGACTGTGAATCCCAAAACCGATGACTTCTGAAACGGAAAAGTATTTTACTGAAATAGTTTCTTCAATGTATACAGGCAAAATTTGAAAATTTGAAAGTAACAAAAAACTTTGGAGATAAATGATTGAATCATTTCGATCTTTTAAAATACATGGTCGCTATGTGACTTTATATGCTGATATTTTTAGTGACATTTTGATACTTTCTGTAGTAATAAATTTAAATAAGTATCTGAAACACGTCGTAAATCAGAGAATCTTGAGTATTAATAAATAGAAGTAGTGAACCTAGGATGGGAATATTTACAACTGTTTCTAACTCTACCTTAGACAAAATATTCCTGTATTTTATAGGCTTGAATACAGATAACAGGAAGCCAACAGCCATACCCACGAAGTATGGTCCAGCTCGGTTATGACTCCAAGTATATGTGGAATCTGTCATATAAAAGGCGCGAATGTTTTCAGCTGGCCTGAAAGGAAAAAAAAGATAAACTAAGTCGTTCCACAGGTATTTAACTAAAATCATCTGCGTCTAGCTGCTGACAGCGTTATAAATACTTTGTTGAAGAAACCAAATGATCACAATAGATGTGCCTTGTAAAATGCTTCTACCACAAAATAGCCTTCTTGTGTTTTAGTCTATGGTAATCGAAACACAATATATACGAGTAGATTTAATGAGACAGCTGTTATGGGACACTATGGAATAGAGAGTGAACCTATTGTCATGCACCAGGAACAAATCCAGACTCCGAGCCACTACTAGAAATTTCTACTAGTAAATCATAGTTAGAAAAATCCAATATAATACCCGACCCGGGATTTGAACCCAAGACCTTTCGGTTAGCAGTCGCGCTTGCAACCACTTCACCAACGAGGCAGATAATCTTTTTATTTAAAACGGAAGCCTACGTTATACACCAAAGTTTAAATTTATCAATTTTCATCCAAATTGATTCACGGATTGAGTTATGAAAATGTCAGAGATAAATAGAGCTTCATTTTCGTTTATATTAATGCTGGATGATTTTTGTACTTTCCTATGGTTACCAGTTGGACCTAACCCTCTTCATTCCCGGAGTAAACGGGTTGATGTATTGACGCTGGTTACAGCCAGGTTACTATATTTATAAGAGATTTAAACTAATAATCCACCAACGTAACACAGCGCAAAGAGTCTTTAACTACTTACATGAAATCAAACTTAACAGCAGCTGGCTTGTTATGCGTATACGCGTGTATTATTGGCATTACCACAGAAGCTACGGCCACAATGGTAAAAACCCGGATTCCAGCTCTTCGGTTCTTGACGTAAATCCAGTACATGATTGTCCCGACGACGCAAATATGTAAGTCGCAGAGAACTGACCATAAGACTGGATAGCACTGAGAAAATAATTGATAATGTTTAAGAAATGAAAATAAAGTTGGATTGAGTCTGGATTTATGCCCGATGTATGACAATAGGCCCACCTCCCATTCCATCTTGGGACATATAAACGGCTAAAGAAATTAAACAGCGTAGTAAGTATATAGAACATTGATAAATATTCCTGAATAGCGTTCCACTGCCACCCTAACGGTGTTTTCAGTTGAACAAGTTCTAATCATTTTCAACACAAAACAACTGTGGGAAAAACTTACTATATTTTCTTGATCGGTATAAGTTGCAACGGTCAGAAGAATTTTCCACCAGTTGCTGGAGCAAGATTCCCGCTCAATTTTTAATACTTTCCTTGTCAAGGGTCCTGGTTCGGCAGGCGTCAAAACTTGTGGCAGTATTAATATAATTAAAAGTACTGGCCACATAAATCTGAAAGCAGTAACAAAAAAATCAGTACAAAAAGTGCGAGATACTCATATTACATGAAGTATGAACAATGGAATTTGCGATTGTCCGGTGCTGGAAGTTATTAAGTATATATAATAAATCCCTTGTCTTGGCACTTGGATCCAACAATTTTTAAATAGATTCAAGTAATATTGAGAAGATAAAGATATTACATAAAGTAATCCTGGATGGTGGTTTATGCAATCATGTACATTGTTCAGGATTTAAAAATAATACAGACTTTCGCAGGAGACAAAATGTTTTGCCCATTGTGAAAATTACTTCACCAATAAAACTAAAACCGTAACATCACGCCTTTAAACCTTGAAGAGGTGAGCAACCAAAAAAACTAATTTCCCTGTAATCGTCACGTCAGTGTTATAATGTACCTTATATAACGTTTAGCTAAAACCTTGATCAGGTTGAAAGGTCTGATTCCTTTATGCATCAGCCCCTTTATCCAGAGCAGGCCAGATATCATTATAAAAGTATCTATAACCATTTCTACGTTATAGAAAGTTGACAACATCGTTGTATCCAACTTCTGCAACAAATACAACAAAACTAAAAACATAGAAATTCACGACTGGAGTTGGAGTTCTGAACACTTTTCAGAGGAGCGCACACGAAACGAAACGTAAATTACATAAAGGGATCTCAATCGGCCAGGTTTAATTATCTTTTAGATATACGGATTTTATTCACTGTTATATACCTTATGCATCCGTTTAAGGTTTCGTCTTGAGTTGTCATAAAATAGATTTATTCATCATGACGTTCTCTTGCAAACCTTATTACTGCTCAAAACCACTTTACCATCACTTTAGAAATAAATTTATATGACGCAAAAGCATGTTGTAAAGCCTATTATAAGGCATTTTTTTCAGCAAATTCATAAAAAAAACTCCATTCTGTTCAAATTCGAGGAGTTTTCATTGTCTTATTATCTAAGTACATACATGGATATGCAGGTTTTGATGTTAGATCAATTGCCAGTCTTTCTTCCCAAGCGATAATTCGTAAAATACTTGAGAAACTTGTATCACGGAACGTCGTAAACGTGAGCGTTCAATCAAAGGGCGGGATGAGTAGCAATAGCCTCGTAAACACGAAGAAAAAAATGTTAGTTCCTCCCGATTGAAAATTTAACAAATGGTGTTAAAGATCTATGTTTAAAAAATAACAGGCTATAAAGTGGTGGATTATGTCAGCTGGTCGCACGAACGTGAAAAAAACAATATGGACAGATTTCTCAATTGAAAATGTATCAGATGATAATTTATGTAAGTACTATATATAATAAAAAATTCGTTAGCAGGTTGAATCTCGGTAGAAAGATCGTCAGCCGATGACCTGAAAGTTGTAACGCAGGAGCCAGACGAGAGCATCTATCAAATACATATTTAAATTCACCAGCTGGCGCGCTTTTCATCGGCATACTGCTATTTGATTTGTTTATTGCTTACAGAATTATATTTACAACCAGAATTACGAATTTTCAAACTGGAGGAAATTACCTATCTGAAGCCCTTAGGACCTTTTGATGAACAGGCGCGTTTGCAAAACTCGACCTACGAAGCAGTCATTTTATTAAGAAATTGAAAATATTTAAATTCTGACATTTTATGATAGACCCTTAACTCTATATCTCATTTAACGATTGGGTAGTTTTTCCAGTTCCTACGGCAGCAGTATATATTTTGAAATAAAAAGACATTGAAGCTACAGTGATTTATTCAATAATCGTATATTATATATCATCTATGATGGCAGTGTTACAATGTAAATTAAATTACACACCTCCATACCATTTAGATAAATCTGTCTTCAACTAGCAACATTTTCGAAAATATAAAAATTTTAAATATCAATAAGTTTTAATATTCCTTAAAACGACAAATAATATCGGACAATGAAATTATTACACAATAATACAAAGAATGCCATAATATAGTTATTTACCAGAAATTGTTGCCAGTTTCACAGAAGAATTAAATTATTGTGTATCTGATAATTAACCGTTATTATACTTATTTACGTGTACATTTATACTTACAAATGCTGAAAATGCTATCGTCATAACTTTAATTGTGAATAATTTCCTACTTAAAACGAATGTAGAGTATTTAAGTTTTTTTGACACGATATTTTTAGACACAAAATTTATTATGCATAATATATTATATATGGAAAAAAATTATCTATTTGCAATCACAATTACATGATTTAGAAATAAATAAAAACTTTTTTATCCGTTATTTTGTAATATCTACATTTAAATCGACGTATTTTTATTTTATTACGATTTCCATATAAAAATGTTTTTATACATAATGCATGAACAAGGTAGAATATCATAATGTAATTTGAATGATTATAATAATTGCTTATAACGTTCACATTTACGGTTATTTTTGGTTTACAGATACTCTGTATTAAAGAAAAAAAATGACTAAAACATAAAACCATAGACAAGAGAAAAAAATACAAAAGTACAAAACCAGGTAGGTACAGAATTATTTAAATTAGAATTAAACATTTATCTTTTCACATAGATAATTGATTTGTAAGAATTTTTAAGAAAATCATATTGTATTTACGTAGGATATAGTTATAAAGACGTAACAATTCTCGAGACAACATACGTTATATTATACAAGGATTTATTTTCCTAGCGTTTGAGAACGTGCAATATGTATTAAATAAAAGTCTCTACGTTTTATACATAATGAGTATATCTGCAATAGAGCGTGATGGACATTTTCGTAAAGTAACAAACATCTTAAAAATCTTGATCAGATAGAAGTTGACCATCGACATTTAGGAGTAAAGTATGAGTTTACTTAGTTTTCTGATCTGGAATTACAGACCATTTTAATCATGACCAGATCCCTGCAGTCTCTCCACAATCAGTCTTAATTATGAAACACTAATTCAAGTTCGTCATACGTGTTTCTCCGCTGACATGCGTATAAAACTTTGCCATGTCTACTTCTAACACTTTGCTGTCTAACTAGATAAAACCCTCTGAGTAGATTAGCACTGAGCACGCACATCCGTGCCTGTCGCAAACTTAGTTAGACATTTGTCTTGTTCTAATTACTGAACATTGTCTATGGTCTTCAGTCATTCCATACAAATCAATTTAAACATCAAATATGTCATGATAGGCCCATATTAAAAATAAATGCCTCCTCTGGTTATATAACAGTATAGTCGTTGCGATAGGCACAGATGAGACTATGGTGCTAACATAGATGATGCATACACAAATTATTCCACCCATAGACAATATACTTGTAGTCTATATTTCCATAGACAATATTACTAAGTTTATTATAGAGATTATGCATTTATTTCTTATGACTAACATTTGACAATGTACAGCACATTTTCTGAGATCACTAGAGTACAAAACTCTACTTACGCTATCGAACGACGTATGTACAGACAGATTTACATTGACAATATATATTTAAGACGATTAAAATTTAATTTTTAGTAACGATGGAAGGAAAGGGTCGAATACACAACGGGTAGAAATAAGAAATTCTATAGGCAACTACATAAATATGTATATGAACATTTGTGAGAAATATCTTTAATTAAAGAAATCTTTGAAAAAAAAATTCGAGTAAGTAGTTTCCATCAATCAAAATTTACATCTTATCTGCCAGGCTTTTTTAAAAAGATTTGATAAAAAAACTATTGTACTTTAAATACAAACTATATATGCATTTTTGAATTTAAAATATTTAATTTGTAAACATCTTTCAGAAATTCTCAATAGAAGAACAGAACTTTTTGAAACACTCAATTTTATACATAATATTGTTATTATTAAATTATTTATAAGATTCAACAGGTTTAATTTAGTTATATACATATATAATTTTTGGAATCATTGGGATGGATGAAAAGTCTAAACGTTTAACTTTTTGCATGTTAAAAATAAATAAATAAATAACTAAATAAATCAAATTAAAATAATTTTTGAATTAAATTTTATCAACATTTAAACAACTAACGGAATACGCCTGTAATCCCCGAAGAGGTAGGCAGAGGAGTGTACTACACTC
>DWFY01000212.1:0-11215 GCA_018246875.1 Creonpyge creon creon | reverse complement strand
ATTCCATAATGGGACATAAACGTAACTGTTGAAACGTGGAAGTGTACTACACTCCTCTGTTGACTTCTTCGGGGATAACAGGCGTGATGTTACGTTTTAATTTCCTTTATAGTGGGAGGGAAATTAGAGACGAAAATTAACACAATGGTGTTTGCTATTCTGGGATATTATTTAGGAACTATGATATATGATTTATTCGTGTTTATATAAACGTGACATCTATTTTTAATATAATGATATAAACGCCTTTCGTGTATAATAACCACTCCTATTACAGGAACTATACATTTATAAAATATATGTTTATATTATATAATATATGTTTATGGATATAGTATAAAATAGTTATGTATAATTCATAATACATTCCAGAACCAGCCACGAAGACAGGGCTGGATTTAATTAAGAAAAAAAAAGACCACCACCCCTCCACTTTACACGAGTCTCGAATTTCTTCCCGTGCCGGGTTAATCCGGGCTAAATTTACATATTTATTGGGCGAGGCGAGGACAGATGCGGTGTCTAATCGATATTTACCAACTTTCAGGATGATGGCTTACGCCGAATTTCGGTCTAGTGTTCTAACTACTATATATTGCAATCATTAGCTTCGTTTACGTAGTTATTTATCATTGTCATCATCGATCACTGTCATCGTTCCACCGTTGGTTAGTGGCCTCCTTTTAGAAAACGAAGTGTTTAGACCATAGTTTACCACGCTGAGTGAGCAATGGCAAATTTCACACCTCTAAAACAACCTTATGGAGTTCTTTAAACCGAGCAAGTTTTCTCGTGCTAATTTCATTTACATTTACAGCGAATACTATTTAATCTCAATAATACTTAGAATAAAATACAAAGAGAAGATTCATGCCTGGATTAAAACCCCAGAATACAGCAGGGGAAATTTTAAATGTAACCTTCTATAGGTTGTCATTAAATGTAAATTACCAAACGCGTTTTTGGCCGTTCCTTTTTTTAATGTTATACAATAACAATAACTGATTACGACTAGTTAACGTCCTCTGCAATGCATGGAAATACTCATGAAAATGTCACTAATACTGACCGCTACTGGCGCGTAAAGGGGTGTCTTTACGTAACAACCCGCCTGCCAACAGCTGGATTTAATTCCGCGATCTGTAACCGCGTCACGACTATGGGCGCTTCATAATCTTAATAACTGTGAAAAATACGCATTCCTTAAAACATGATCATGTCGACAATTGTTTACATAGCTTTGCTGCTAGTTTGAGAACTCTCTAGAACGAATGCAGTACCTATACCCATAATTGATTAGAAAAATTTTGCCAGATATTGTTAACTACTCGAAATTATTCATAAACAAGTTTACCTGACAATTACATACATACATATTCACCCGCCAGATCCGTTACGGGTTAGGCAGAGAGCACGGAGTGCCAAAAATCTCTATTCTTACAGACCTGCCGTGATAATTATAGTTAGATATTATATTTTAATATAATTAGATTATACTTCAATACAACCTTCAACGCGAAATCGTAATTAAACAAGTCTGCTTTGTATAGACGAGTTAAAAATTTCCAATTACGTACATATTTTTCTTTTTATCATTTTATTTATTTTTACTCCTGATTCTTTACATTCAGTGTGTTTTGACAGTCTCTGCTATATTCATAAATGGGCTCACCGAACTATTATTTTGGCGAAGATAGTCGAGGATTCGTATTAATGTTATGAGAAATTATATATTAAACTTACAATAATAACTTGAATTATTCATATATGTGATATCATTTGCTTGTACAATGATTAAAAAGAGATTTGTGAGTGAGTTAATATTAAAGGTTCTGGGTACTACTCGTACATGTTTGCAACCAATGAATAGACAACATCTACTTGAATATCAAAATTATACAATCAAACACTATGCAAAGTGCATTTTAAAAGCATTACCGTCACTATCGTAGTTAATTTATTGATCTGCAATTTTTAAATACTATTTAATTCTATTGACTGCCTCGTTGGTCGAGTGGTTGCAAGCGCGACTGCTGATCGAGAGGTCCTGGGCTCTAATCCCGGGTCCAGTACTATCGGATCTTTCTCACTGAGAATTTCTAATAGTAGCTCAGGGTTTGGATTTATGCCCGGTGTATGGAAATAGGTTCACCCCTATTCCATGGGGGACGTAGAATTTAACGGGTGAATGGTGGGAGTGTACTATTCTCCTCCGCCGAATTACACTCGTAATACGTCCTTTGAATATTATTAAACCATATTAACGTATACGCAAAAGTAACTGCAATTATTGTGAATTATTGCATAAACTATAATAATATATAACTTCTATCACGCTAACAATTAACGGGAGTATCCACCTCTGGAATTAAATTATATTTAAAATAATTTTCATGTAAACACTATCTGTATCTATGGTGTTCGCGGTAAAACTTCTGGATCGATATATTTTGAAATTTGGCATAGATATATTTAGAAGCCATGAAAAGATCAAATATTTTTTTATCGTGCTCTACCTATGAAACAATGAAGTATGGATAATATATAGGTACTATATGGATTTCGCATTTAGTAACAACTAATGTCTTATACATACATATGTGAAAGTGTTGGAATTCAAATTTATATGTTCATGAGAACAAGTTTATCCAAGCGCCAAGGCAATGGATCTGCGAAACTATGGCCCGTGGAAATTTAAACAGGACCTGTTCGCACGTGTTCTTAATTAACTACATTTCGGCCCCAACTTTGTCTAAATTGCGACCTGCAATGCCCTTGATGTTAACTAGTTTACACTTTGTTGAGTTAAGACCAGTCACTTAGTATGTTGATTTAAGCTCTCATTAGGTCGGTGCAAAAAAAGCTTTAAACGAAATTTATTTAAAACCTCCTTTGGGACATCTTATTTTAATTTAATATTATGTTATTAAATGTTACTAATGCATCTATGACAGGATTTAGTGGGGCTTCAGTTCTATTTGGGAAAGGATATGCTTATCCATGGCTTAAATACGCACTGTTTAGTGAGTAGCAGGCCACATCTTCTAAATGCGTGTTATATCAACCAACGTAATAGACGACGTATTTATCTCTTTCAAGCCTTGAAACCTCTGAACTGCCGAATTACTAAATAAACATAAATTCTTTACTGAAACACTCCACACGCGGGAACAACTTTAAAAAGCTGCCATTCGGTACACTCGCGCGCATAACTCATAACATTTACGAATAAAATTATTAACGAAGTGCTCAGTTACAGAGAGGCGTGGATGGATTTAAAGCGTCAATTAGTAACCCACCGCCAGGGGAGCTAAATTTGTTCGCCGGAGGCAGTAAAAATAGTTGCATGTGTGTGGAGTGATGTAGAGACGGATGTCCCTGGAAGCAGCAAGTTGTTTTATTTTTTCTTTATTTAAACTGACACGTTGCAATGATTTGCACTCTCATTTAATAATTTTATTCTACAGTCATTTCTATGCTCTTATTTCGGGGTTTTCATAAGACTTTCATATAGATTATTGACATGATTCCTCTGCTGAATATTTTTTATTATGTTGAAGTATGTTGATAAAAAAAGCAAATCCAATAATTGCGGTAATCGAAACGTAACATTAGTATAACTAATAGGTAAAAACTTAATTTTACCTATTTATAGTAGGTAACATTTATTTAAAATGCTTATTTAATTCATTTAAAATGCTTTATCCATGTCACAACATAAACGTCCTATAACGAATGAACTAACGTACACCTTATCTCATCCAGTGATGCTATATTCGGACCCCCACTAACACGACACAGCTGTCGAAATGTGTTTCTAGTTGGGCTCTGAACTCAGGTTCGCAAGAAAAATATACTTGCATTCGTACGTAGAGCGGAGTGCCCACAAGTTGTTTTTACGATCTGGAGACCGTTTAACGATGTTTAGCGTAACACTTTTGCACATAACTGTACGTTACACCCGTGATTTTTGGTTCTCCGTATTTGAATATGTTTGATCCGTAATTTTCATCGTCATTATTTTATAGATGGTAAATTATTTCTCTTTTCTAGGTAAACGGCAGATTGTTCATCTTTATCTGACATTGAAATTATATAGAACTCTGGTTAACTTAATCAAATTTAATGTTATGTATATAAATAATGTTATCATTTTGCTAATACTACTATGCCAATAGTTAATGTTATCGAAAATGTTATAAATGGGTCGCTTATTAATTATCGCTTATAATACCCAAGTAAAAAGTATAATAGGAAGTGTAGTAACTGATTTTTGGGTACGTCTGTAACGTGCAATCCTAAGGTAAACGCGTTTCTAGAAGGAGATTAGCAACATAGATAGATTAGCAACCACACTTCTACCGTGTACTAAAAATGGCAGTACATAAGCAAATAAAAATAATGTCTAGTTTAAGTGTCTGCTTTGAAATAAAATGTACATGTTGTTTCAAGGTTTTTATTACACGAAAAAAAAGTTAGTTGTTAACAATGTATAATTACTTTCTGCGCTACGAAATTGTAGACGAGTTAAACACTACTACACAATCTAAATGTGTTTTTAACTGTGGTTCCCGGTGAAAAATAACCCGCTGTTTCTAAAAGGAAGTGGGTCTGAGTCCTGTTAATGTAGGGCAACGTTTAACAATGCGAGGAAATTCATACCGAGCGACTTTTCGCAACAATACAATTGCGATGCGGTGGTTATTTGATAGCGACATTTGAAAGTAGACTGGTAACATCAGAAACAATAAACAGATGTACAGAAGCCCAGTTAATATATCCTTACTACTTGATAACAGTATCACAGTTCCACGACCGCGACGTCCGTTTGAGTAGAAATGTTAGATACCAATTAACGTCAGTAGTCATGAAATAAAAGTTTGCTAAGTCAGCGCTGTATGTATAAATAAAAAAAATATATAGTCATAGTTTAATGCCTAATTTAATCGATTGACTTTCATTGTACAAAAACGAGTGCAAATACACTTGTATCGTCTGAAATGTAGTACAAATAGAGTGATAAAGGCACTTGTAGAAGAGTTAGTCCTCGCCATCAAAAATCAAGAGACTAGAAATCCGGTTCTCGATTAAGTCGTACAGAGCGTTTTGTAAAAAAAATGTCTGGCATGAACTCCAATCTAAAGGCTGATGAGTGACAGAGTGTATATTCTGTATACGAACCCGTTGTATTTTTTGCCTAGGTAAACTTTTTTCCACCGTTGAAGATGGATCTAAATTCATCCCTATATATGAGACGTGTGTCGAGTTACCCCAACACAAACTGAAGGTAAGGGTTAATTACCCTCTCGCCCGGGAGAAGTTACTATCTTTTGAATATAAATAATACCTGACGTTACATACTAAAGCCTAGTAAGCCCAATTCTGCGAATAGCCCCTGGCTGCCACGCCACCTATTTAGAACCCGACCGCTTTTGACTTTAACATATCGTTTTTAAAATGCAGGCGCTTTGACGGCAATTAGCCCATGCAATATGTAGATACATATACAAGCGGTTCAATTGATTAAGTAGTCGAAGTTTGGTGCGAAAGCCCTCTAAAAAATGAACCGTCTGAAAGGTTGGTATAAAGATTTGTATCAACCGATGTAACCTCTTACTTACCGCTATTTCAATATTATGTTACGTGAAAGATTTCCACAATTCAAAACGGAATAACGAAAGACGCGATTACAAATTTCCTAAGAGAAGTTAAATTTTTTCTCCCACTTTAAACTCTCGCTGGTAGACAGTCCCCACCGTGAAGTAATTGAAGTACTCGTTAAAGATCTAATTGAATGAAACTCAACTTGAACTAACAGAAGATTTTATATCTGCCCGGAATTTAATTAACTTTTGAACGAGATAAGAACGAGATAAAGATTTTGTAGCGGGCGAGAGATATATTGGAGGTCTTAAAATTTATGTTAACCTAAATGGAATGGACAATCCGTTACCTTTGAAACGTAATGGGCTTGCAATAGTTACCTCGGGTAGTCAAATTATTGGGTATAAATTGGAGCCCGCCGATTAACTGTCCACTTATTAACAGCATCATCATCAAAGCGTTTGTCATTCCACTGTTGAACATGTTTTTATTGAAAATGTTTTGTCAGACATGTTCCACAATTGGAAATGTATTTAAGCCAAAGTTGAACGCTGTAGAATTGTGGGTTCCATCTCATTACCATATAGTCTACTAAAATCACACTCGGATACAATAATATTGTTACCCTTACTTACTTCTTAATTCTTGTCTGTCGTTAGAGTTTCTACCCCAAGGTCGTCTGGTTGAAGTCGCCAGTTAACGATAAGGAAAACTTTTCCATATATTTGATTAAACAATTTTTGTATCTTTTCGTTACGTGGTGTACAATAAAGAGAACACAATTATATTGTGACTTTTAAGGAAGATTTTTTTAAAAACTGGAACCTGAACTAAGCCGAAGCCTGTATTTTAGAGCACCAGGTCCCCCCTTTACGACAGATTAAGAATACAGAAAAAATATTATTATCAAAGTTATGAAAATATGTGTGTAAGTGCGTGTGTATGCGATTATATTTCCGAAATATATTAAAATCCCTTTGTAACTCATAATCACTATTCTAGTTGAATTCGTTGTACCCAACGACAGTAATAATAATTATATTTAACTATACTTATGCTAAGATCATAGTATGTCAAAAATTCACACATTACACCGAATCCGTAATTAAATTTCTTATCACACTTTCGCAAACCAAAACATTGTTTAAAACGCTTTAACAACATAAAACTATTTTCAAACCCGACCCGATACACGTCCTAATTCAATACTACATCAAATACCCAATTCCACAGAAACGCCCCAAGGGCGAGCAACCCTTCGCTTTACAGAAGTAGGTATGCATAAAGGTGCCAGTAATTTACAGAGAATTGGAATTCCATGTACCGTTGCAGACTTGCCACTATAAACGACAGTTGTACATAAATACGTAGTTGTTAAGTAAAGACAAATACTAAGACAAAAACGTTTACATGCACAAATGTAGGACGTATAACTCCACATACCTCTACCTACCTCTTCGGGGAAAACAGGCGTGATGTTACGTACACATGTCTGCTATATCTGACTATGGGCTGAACCCTTCTCTTTCCGAGAGGTGAACCGTGTCTAATAGTTGAACAATATACGCAATGATGTTGATAATAATGATCATTTAAGTACTTTTGTTTTTGCTCAAATAATTATTTTAACACTAACAAATAGCCGTATTATTTATGTACCATCCATATGAGAAGCCCTTTGATCTAACTCGTTGTATTGTTATTAACAACTGCCACCAACTAAAATTAGAGTCTCTGCTGGATAATTCGCTAACATCCAATTTAATTAGCGCGCACAGCTAACAAGTTGGCGATTCTGCTTAAATATTTAAAGGCGCCGTCGTGTCTGTTTGTATAGGCTTAGTTGTCAACTGTTTGCGAGGACACAGTATATAGAAAATGATAATACGTAATATATACATGCACGAAGTAATTATATCAGGTTTTGTTTGTAATATCAAAATACTTTCATCCACATTAAAGTCCATATAAAAATATTTATAACAGATAGTCAATCAATCAGAAAAATATTTCTACCCACATAATTCAGAAAATACATTTCTACTCACGATTTACTGAAACCTGTGTGTTTTCTTGACGGATTTAAGTCGGAGTACGAAGTTAAATGCAGGCGAGTATCTTCTTAGTGGTAAATAAAGATAGGAGCGGGGAACCCCCGGGTACACCCTGGAAACAGGGTAATTATTTTTAAATTAACACATGACAATTATTGAACGCGTCTTTTTGTACTTTTATTGGTTTAGACTCAGGACCTAATCCAGAATGGAAGATCAAAGAATGATAAAACAGTTATTCGATGAGAATGTTGATAGATGCAGTTGCTGAGGCAGACCAAGATTGACGTATCTTGACCAAATACGTCAAAAGTACGTAAAAGCACATCAGGTCTGTAAGAACACAGATATTCGGCGTTCAGTGCTCTCTGCCTACGCCATAAGGGACCTACCGTAATGATATACTCATAATAATAAAAGCAACTGACACGCAAACAACTAGTTAGCTTCTTGTTATGTTCTCAATTGTTTTTTGTAGAATTGTGTCAGTAGTTATGACGATTACTTCATTGTATGTATATTTTATCACACGTTACGTTACTGGAGATAAATGGTATTAAACGTGTTACAATATTAGACAATTTTGCTGAAGTTGCGTATTGAGCAATGGGAATAATTTGCGTGAAATGCTTTCAAAATATCTTGAGCGTATTGTGCGTTAAATGTGTGTCATACATTTTTATACATACGTACCTACTGTTACATATGTTTAATACATTTACTTCACATGTGCCGATGTACTGGATTTTCGTGGATATAATTTGTTCATTATCATTTATTTTAATTGGTGAAACGTGGGTGTGTACTACACTCTTCTGACTACCTCTTCAGAGATCACAGGCGTGATGTTACGTTTTCGTTTGTTATGTTTTAACTATCCTCGTATTTAACACGCATTGTCAATGAATTGTTTATTTTTCTTATACAAATGTAACAAATGTTTTTTATAAATGGTACGTTCTGCTTTCGGTCTTGGTTGTTACCGTTAGATTAAAAACGTTAATTTATTTGACGATCTTAAAGGAGGTCTAAAAGCTTTCGGGCCTCTAACTCGTATTTGCGCTAATGCGCACTGGAGCAGTGTGATGCAGGTCTCCAGCAGTTGATGGATCGAGCCGTTCCCAGTAGAGCACTTACGGTGGTGAGAACTTGAGTTACTACTTTAAACTAGCACTTATATCTCTAAAGCTTCGCGCCAAATGCGCCACTGCCTATATCCACTGTTGGCTGTCGCGTGCTACTTAATTTGGTATGGCGCAAACGAAGGTCTTGCAAATCTTAACACTATATGCTACAAACAATTCTTAACCCGCTATCTACTACACTATTCTTAACACTCTGCTGCTGGTAAAGAATAATAGGTACCATAAGTGTTGCAACTTCTCAACCTCTAACTTAGCCCGGTGTGAAAAGGCTTTACGTATAATACCGTAAAAATGTTTTACATTTTAAGTTAATTTACCCGTAGATCGCCATTTACAATGACATAAAATTTAAAATTTTAATCGCTCGCTTGCGAAAGTTTTAATATTTCTATGGTTGACATTGCTCGGTATTCGTTCTAATTTGAACCGTAAAGTAATTATGTCCTACGTTTTTATAATTCCCCGCTGAGACTTCGCTGGGCGTTTATTAGGTCATTTTATTATGAAGGTAAATCGTTATTTTTTGACGCCATTCATGTCATGTTATAAGAAATAAGCACGTCGGAGCAATTAACTTGAATTTATTTTAAACGAGTAATGAGCACAAGTTTCCAGTAATTTTCCAATTATTATTTTCATATTATTTCATTAGTGATTCAAGAAATTCTAGTGCGCGCAGAAAGAACAGAATTTAATATAATAATCTGAAGGAATGTTATAAATGAGAAAGCAAAGCTGTCTGTTACATTTCCAATTTAAAATCGTTAAACAAGTTACAATTTTCAATAGAGATACCCTACTTATATTGATATTATGAAATAAACTGTTATATTAAAAAAATGAACGATTTCTTTTATCTCGTATATTTGTTTACTATTTTTTAATTTATTGAGGAATTTGCATCATTTAAATAACTTGCATCTCATGTTGATATGTAGAAACAAGTAAAGCTAAAAACAGTAATACATAGATATAACCTTAAATTTAAATGAAAAAATTACGTCACGCCTGTATTTCCCGAAGAGGTAGGCAGAGGAGTGTAGCACACTCCCACGATTCAACTGTGATGTTATATTTCCATGGAATAGGTGGTGAGTCTATTACTATATACACCGGGCTCAAAAACAGACTCTGAGCCACTACTAGGAATTTTAAGTTAAGAAAACCCAGCTGCACCTGACCCGAGGATCGAACCTTAAATTTATCTTTTGATAATTAGATATAGTTTAGTACACAGTACATGGAAGTATAACTTAGTAAAACAATCATCAGCATTCATATAAATGAAAACGAATAAATCATAAATAAGACGCTCTACATTTTAAAGAAACCAAACTAGCGGTCTCTATGGTTGTAATAGCCTTAATCTTTTGCGAGATGAAGTAGGACGAGCGTAGGGTTGCCTACGATGTTTTAGTAGAATACAATATTTGTCAATAGCGGATATATTTAAGATTCAGAAAATTCAATGAATTTTATGATGCTTGTACGTGAAATATATGTAAGATACGTGTACTCTTTGACCATCTCATATAAGTATTTTTATGTATTATGATTTGTTTTACCTTTGCTATAGCACGTATTCTTTCGAGAATCTTTTCTTTTTCGACAGGTAATATGAATAATTAAACTGCGTGCGCGCGTGTATTTCATTGGCAAATATGTATATTTATAACATTTTTGCATAGTACAGGTATGTACTAGCTAAATGAATGTTTTCCTAGCAGTACTTAAATAAACACTAAGCTTTCAACCAATTTAAAAGCTCATACATTTTACAAAATGATAAAATGCATTGACAACCCTCATCGATAGTGTCAGTTGTCTCACGAAACATCGACCATTACCGCTATCGGGCTAACCGGAAACGCAAACCAACCAAGTCTATTTACTTAACTGTAGCAAGCGGTACCAGTGAGTATGTTCTACGTGAGAAATACATTTAGTTGCCTAAACTGCACTGAGAATTAAGTAGTGAGTTCAGTTGACAGTTAGAAAAACTTAATTCAGTGTATAGTTACTAGAGTTCACATGTCAAGTTGTATTCCTATTGCATTTTATTCCCCATGTTATAGTGTGACGTAAACGTGACAAGTGAAACGAGGGAGTGTACTACACTCTGCCTACCTCTTCGGGGATTGCAGGTGTGATGTTGCGCTGTTACGTTAAATTGTAAGAATTGAGACTGCGCAACGTATAGGTGTAGACGAAATAATCTATTTTCTAAGCAATATGGCTCGGAAAGCGTTGTTCTCATGCGAGTTTAGTTAGCGAGCTGCAAGGGACGTGGTAAGTGAAACTTAGCACTTATTTCGCGGTAATATAGAACCATGGCCTATATTACATTGTTTACGTATATCGTCATTATCATCAGCCCCTTTATTGTTCCTCTGTTGGCTAAGAATCTCAATT
>DWFY01000211.1:0-11220 GCA_018246875.1 Creonpyge creon creon | reverse complement strand
CAAGATCACAAGCTCACTTGATGCTTAGTTTGGGATCAGTCGGCCGTACTTTATCAGCCGTCCGGTTACCATAACACAAGCTCTCTTGATGCTTACTTTAAGATCAGATGGCCGTGTATGGAGATGTCCCAAGAGATTATTATTATTTGAAAACACACTTTACTGCGCCTTATGTAGGTACATGAAACAGAATTAGAAAACGTAATTGTGAAATTCTTGTATCTGCTACTTCATGCTTTCATTCGTTCAAGCAACCTTTCATTCATTCGTTCTTTCATTCTGTCATTAGTTCATTCGTACAATATTGCTGCATAACACTATTGCTACGTGGTCTGTACACGATACATATATAGAAGAGTAATAGACCAAAAAAATTACTAGCCCGCTTTTGATGACATTTTGATCGGTGATAAATAATCTGCTGGAAAATGTAATGACAGGTAATCTGCTTGGTATAATGTTCGGTACGTTCTACATTGGGATAACATACAGCGTTCAAGAAGTAACAACTACGTAAGTGTGGAACTAGCAAACATTATTTTTCTTTATCCATTCTTGTTATGAATAATTTATAAAGTTTTATTACAAATGCTGAACGCAGCTCTATTTCTTAATATACGCTATTCAAGGACTGTTGTTTTTCCTTGCGAAAATATGTCAACAACAACAGTGCCAACATATATTTTGATAGTCACATTAGAAATAATATTATGTATTTATATTAACGAATCGTTATACATCTGTCTTGTTTTCATCGCGCAAAAGTACTTACTGTTTTCGCATAAATAAAGTTCTGAGGGCGGAAAAGGGGTTATAATAAGAAGTTGATTAATAGAATCGTCTGAAAGCTACGAAACCATAAAACTAATTTTAATTGCAAAGTTATTCTATTTTTGCCGACACCGAGCGTTGTGGGCGGTTTATGGGTACTGTGTACAATATTTACACATGTTTTTGTTTGTGTGTATGTGGGCGTGTGTGCGCGTGCGCGTGTGCGTGTGTGTGTGCGTGCGCGTGCGCGTGCGCGTGCGTGTGTGCGTGGGCGTGTGCGTGCGCGTGTGCGTTTGTGTGTGCGTGTGCGTGTGCGTTTGCGTGTGTGTGTGTATCTATTAATTACTGTGTGTTACACATTTGTGATGTAAATGTGACATACTTAACCTTTCCAATTATTCAGAACATTGCGTTGCATGATTCGTAATTCAGAATTGTAACAGAAATGAGAGACAAAATACTACTTACGAATACTTATTCGGTGTCTTCTTAAGCCGACCATATCTCATATCCGTGTTTGAGACAGTCAAATACGTACAAGGCAAATAACGTGTTTTATTTTCTCATCGGTCTCTCTTCACTTCGTCATACATGCTCTTATATTTTAATATTTGTTATTAAGGAAGACTATTACGTGATGTATATGAAAGTACGTATTACAAATATTATATACGTAATTTGTCAGCTGTGTTTTTAAATACTTATTTACGCAGTTTCAATGACAACGCAATGATTTGAGTTATTGAGCTAGTCTAATAATGGGTTCCATATTCGCCACAGCAATGTCAACTGAACGTGATAGGATGGTACCGTTTTAGTATATAAATGAATTTGTCAGTCATGCAAATAGTAATGCACTGTTTTAATACCAAATTACCATGTACTCATAATACGCGTTACATAGCGTAACAAGTGTTATATATACGTAGGTATCAAAAACGAAACGGTACAAGAGACAAGATACATTACAATTATTGGCGGCGGCGAAATGGCAACTACCTTTGATATTGAAAGTATATTATATTATATATATGTGACCACTCACCATCAAATAAGCCGATTACATCTCTCCCGTGATCTTTTACTGCACAGAAAATGAACAAAATAACTGGACTGCAAGCTGCCTGAAGATCTACCTCAGCGGATCATATTGAATAGTGACATGTTTTATACCTCATGGCATTCAGCTGAAATTCAGGTGATTAAGTTCTATAAAATATATGAACTTCTATGGCTACCCCACCTCACACTACTGTTCTATTTGACATCTATTACTAAACTAAACGTTATGTCACATTTGTGTCATAAATACTCCGTCGTAAAAAACAATCGAGAATCTCATATAAAAGTACAATATTTCACACCGATTGGACGTCCAAACGTACAATAGTCAGTCGATAACTGCACGGTTAAATGTTCAGCAATAAACATGTCGAAAGAGACGTACGACCGCAAACAGTTGTAAAAATCGCGCGTTTAACGTTAAATAAAATCGCCACCGCCGCGTTTTATAACCGCCGATATTTACACAAGCATACGCATTAAACATGATTGTTAATCATGTGCACGAAATACTTGGACTTCGCCACAATAACACAAATATTTTATCGTTTCATTGCTGGACGCGGGTCTTCTCTCAGAATGAAAAAGGCTAAGGCCGTTTAAGAATATATTAGCAACACAAAAACACCTATAAACACAAGATATGTTCCAGTAGTATAATCAATTAAGTGCTCATCGTATGCATCTAAACATAATAGCTATGTTCAATCGTCTATAATAAAGCTTCGTTTATATTTTGTGGTAAATTAATTAATTACTTATGTACTCGTATTCTACGTTTGGCTTTGGATTTATTTTGGACTTTGCTCAGAGTTCTCCAAAATGTTTTCTAAGGCGTGCGAAGTCTGCCTACCCGCACTCGGTCAGCCTGGCAGACGATTACTTAAACGGTACTTTACACTTAAACGACAGCGATGATGATGAGAACATAGCGCACAAAAATTTGGAAAAAAACGTAACATCACCTGTAATCCCCGAAGATTTAGGTAGAAGCATGTAAGTAATCTCCCACGTTACACCAGTTACGTTTACGTCCCATTATGAAATAGATGATGAGTCTATTGCCATACGCCGGGCACAATTCCAGTTTCCGAGCGACTACTACAAATTACTACTAAAAAATCTTAGAAAAATTCAACAGGATCCTACCAGGGATTCGAACCCAGGACCTGTCAATCGATAGACAGTCGCGCTTGCAACCAACACGACCAACGAGGCAGTCACCCACACGACCAACGAGACAGTCACGTACAGAAAAATATAGAAATTGAATAATTATTTGTGCAAGTCCGATGTTTGAGTGATTTCAAATGTTTATTAAGTCGCTTTATTACAGCAACATCCTGCTGTTACCCGTCAAGACACCTCGCAGTTTGATTGAAATTTACGAGCTTTTTTGTTTTCCCACACCACTCGCTAATTTCGCCCATTTTGTAATATTAAACGAGGCCATGTTCATTTGAAATTTTTCCACTGTTAAGCTGTTTTATATTCGTTTTTGTTTTTATTCAATTAGAAGTGGCAAACGGGATAAACAAATTTTAGGCAACTATTTATATCGTGTACAACGTTGCTACATGACATCGTGTACATCGTTTGTTAGAAATAAATAAATAAAAATTACAAAACTCGTTCGCCGATCACAGCAAACTCAAAACAACATACGTAACTTAAACTGGTACATTATTTAGTCGTAAGTAATCATAACAATTACAGAATTATTATTTTTAAATAACTTTGGAAGGGAAAAGGAAATATTTGGAAACAGTGATTAGAAAGTGATTATCTGAGTACTAAGTTGGAATGCCTAATGCCTCACGCGTTTATGTAACATGTAACATCACGCCTGAAATCCTCGAAGAGGTAGGCAGAGGAGTGCAGTACACTCCCACGTTTCAGCAGTTACGTTTACGTCCCACAATAGAATACGTCGTGAGCCTATTTACCATAAACCGAGCACAAATCCAGACCATTACTAAAAATTTCAACAAGAACATTTAAGTTAGAAAAATCCAATAGTACCCGACCCGGGGTTTGAACCCAGGTTCTCTCGTTCACTAGTCGTGCTTGCAACCACTCGACCGTCGAGGCAGGCATTTTACCTAACACATCCTTCATGTATTGTTAATGAGGGGTTTTTTATAGAATCACCCCATTTTGTTTTCGTCAAGAATAGACAGACAACGGTAGACGTGTAAAAATCAAAGATATCTGCAACCAAACTCGAATAGGTTATTGGAATGAATACTATTATCATTTTTTCAGTTAGTATTTGCAGCTAATAAGAATATTCGTATTCATTAGTAATAGGACGACAGTTACGATAATATTCGCATGAATACAGTTAGTATTAATTAAAATAATATGTCTTAAATACAGTTGGTCAAAGAAATGACTGCTGCAGATGACCGAAATGACCACCTCTGTTACGCCAATTGGATCGACAACTATAGCCTTGAGAAAGAAATACAAATTACAACCACTTACACGCCGTCCAAGATAATATTGGACTAAAGTAGAAAACTTGGTCCGATATTATTTTGGACGAATATCGAAACCAACTTTTTCACGTCCTCCAAAACGAAATAATATAAAAAATTGGCCAATAACACCAACATACAACTTGCGTAATAACTTTACAAATTGTTCACGATCCGCCAACGAGACGGAGCTATAGGGGTTGCGAAAATACTTATCAAGTTCCAAACTATTTGTTTAACCCGTCGCACCCCCGGTCTCAGTCGTATTATGTAAATCTATTCGAATTCATCCCAGAATATAATTCGAGACATCGGTGTCAATTGAGATTACATTGGGATTTAAATTCAATTATATATTTAAATGAGGTAAATACAAAAGTTTTAACCCTTTGATTCCAATACTTTAATTTGTTCAATACTACGATAAAATTTTGTTATATCGAAATTATGATAAAGCCCTTATAGATGTAGGGAGTCCCTCATAGGTCTGAGTAATCCCTTATAACCGAGACCGCCAGCATTGCGGAATAAGTGAGGGTATATTTAGTTGAATTAGACCCGATCTCAAGGCAGTTTAAATGTGGAAATAACAGTTCTATTTTCAAT
This sequence comes from Creonpyge creon creon, assembly GCA_018246875.1. Classification (NCBI taxonomy): domain Eukaryota; kingdom Metazoa; phylum Arthropoda; class Insecta; order Lepidoptera; family Hesperiidae; genus Creonpyge; species Creonpyge creon. The sequence continues at coordinate 6,301 of DWFY01000211.1, read as the reverse complement.
TATCTAGTTTCAGGCACACCGGACGACGTGATTCGAACTCGTAACAAGTACCGTAAATTATCCATATAAATATGACAGACGGTGAGAGAAACTGAAGTTAAAACACAGTTTTAAATCATACTCTAGTATCACGAAATAGGATTTAAAGTGAATTGCGGCAAACGATTATATTATTAGTATTTAAAGAAATATTAAATTCTATCTCTCCATATTTTATCGTCTACTCCCGTTAAAAATACACTGAATAAATTACATTAATTTATTCCCTTGATATTTTCATATCATTTTTATTTTCGCAACCTGAATAAACATATAACAACGAGCGTGAAAATAAAATGCTAATTGCCAATATTAGGCCCGTAACTAATGTTTTGTATCATAAATAAAAAAAAGAAGTTTTACATTTTATAATATTTTTCTTGCATTATATCGTGTAACATACGTAACCACAACAATATCTTAAGATAAGTCACACACGGCAATCTGATGTCAACTTCAGAGGTCTTTGCTTCTCACCATATATAACATCACGCCTGTAATCCCCGAAGAGGTAGGCAGAGGAGCGTAGTACACCAGTTACGCTCATGTCCCATTATGGAATAGTACCTGTGACTATCGCTATCACTGAGTGCAAATCCAGACTTTGAGCCACAACTAAACGTGTCTACTAGAAAATCTAAGTTAGAAAATTCTGATATAGTGCCCGGACCCAGGATTTGAACCCAGAATCTCTCGATCAGCAGTCAGCCTTGCAACCACTCGACCAACGAGGCAGTTGGCAGCTGCCTCATTCAGGCAGCTTCTCACCAAGCTTGTAATACATCTGTACCTAAATTTCCAAACACTTATATAAATAATTTTACACTCCGACGCAAAACAAATACTCGTACCCATAATACAAATATTTTCCTTTTCCATGGAATCTAACTATTAACCTCCTGCAAAGCATCCAAGATCCCTAATCACTGAGCCAACAGGCTACAGAACAATGAATATAAACCACAAATAAGCTCTTTATTGCTTTTCAACCATGAGCGACTTTTTCAAGTTTTAATAAGCGGAAATGCGGTTTAAGATCCATAAAATTATAGTTTACTACGAATATTTTTATGTCTGCTTACACGAGGTATCCGTTTCAGAGTGAATTTATGCAAAGTATTTAAAGTTTTCATATTTTTTTAAAGACAGCCGTGAAAAATTATGCAGTAAGTCTAATGTTCGTTAAATGAATTAAAAAGATAAGACAAAACATTTTTATCTGTAGGCATCAAATCAGAATTGAAAAAAAACGTAACATCACGCCTGTAATCCACAAAGAGGTAAGCAGAGGAGAGTAGTACACTCCCACGTTTCACCAGTTACATTTAAATTCCATCATAGAATAGGTAGTGTGCCTATTGCCATACACCCGGCTCAAATCCAGACTCCGAGCTACTACGAAAATTTAAAGTTAGAAAAATCCAACAGTACCCGATCCTGGTTTCGAACCCAGGACCTCTGGATTAGTAGTTCCGCTTCCAACCACCCGACCAACGAGACAGTCTAGTCGAATCAGAATCGAACTATATGTATAGTATTTCTGTTTTTAATACTCTACATACAAAAATGTACTATTGTATTTTGTAAATTTTGAGACATATATTATACCAATTGACTACATTTAAAAGGCATACACGCGATTTTATAATATTAACGTTTTATCAAATTAACATTAGAGTGCAATAAAAAAATATTAGATGATTTGGCCCAGCCTCGCAAATGAATCACAGTCTTTATTCCACAGCGAAAATAAATCGTAACTGGCTGAAGTCTGGCTGAAGTCGCGATCCACGACCACGACCTCAAATATTTTTTGTATCAATTGGCTCTACACATATGTACATATATATCTAAAATATAATTTTTGAAACAAAAAATGGTGAACTCGGTGCAAGCCATGCGACCATTTTCTTGGTACTGAGAACCAAAGAAATATAGCAGTATCATAATAGAGAGCTTACTGGGTCACCTTCAACTTCACGGTCTGGTGTTCCTGGGTTCAAATACAGATGCACAGCTGCACTGGTGTTCAAATGAAGTGCCTTTTAAGATTGAATTTTACTTGTTAATTGAAAGGTGAAGGAAAACATTTTGCGAAACCTCCACACTTTAGAGTTCTTCCTAATGATCTCTAAGGCTTGTGAATTCTGCCAATTCGCACTTAGTCAACGTGGCAGACTATGGCCTCTCTGAGAGAAGACTTGAGTCCAGCAGTTGAAGATGATGGTGAAGCAAATCAGTAAGCAGCAATCACAAGCGAACGGGTACGAGACTAAAGGAAGATGAAATGAGAATCCTAAAACATTTTAGTCTATTTCTAAATTGTATTTGCTACAGTGCCTAATTAAAAACATTTGTCTGTAATGTAAGAGATACTATCGACCACTTAATGAGTTTTTCAAACGTAACTGTAAATAAACGTAAACACCTTGTAGCAGTTAATTTTCAACAATATTAAGTGTATAGTGGCGTTCATTTAACGATCGGTAGCAATGTTCACACTGTTAACTTGTATACCACATATGTATGTATGTTTTATACCTTGTACGCCACAACAATGTAAATACATTTCTAACACCGTTTTCCATATCGCTCAGGAAAACGCCTCTCCACTCGCAGTTGGCTGACCAAGTATTTTTCGTATAGAATTTTAAACGCGCTGAACACAGTGCGATAACGTCCTCAACATACACGAACACTCATGCATGAACAGTGAATAGAAATGTATGGAACTCTAGTACTATATGTGAATTGTACAAGCATCAAATTGTTTCAAATAATAAAAAATAAAAGAAATTATTACAATACAAGCTGGTCTATATGTTTATATTTACGAACATAAACGTCTTGCGTATCCTAGTATTATGGCTTATAAAGTGTTTATTTTAGTAACAATGGCCATTTAGTTAAGTCAACTACCGCTAGATGGTGTTGTACATTTTTCTGAATCACGTAGTAAAGAGTGTTTGTCGCATGCGTATAAACTATGATATTAAATAAATTTTGTATTCGCCCCGAGCCTGTGTTTCATTTATTTGTTTCTCTTGTGACCGGAATCAACTTCGGCTGCCAGCCAACATTTGCCTACCACCAGGTAAAGGACCCATATTTACGTTAATGATATTTAACAAAAAACAATCCATAATAGCGTGTAAGGATACAATGTTAGAAAAAAGTTAAATAAAAATTATTCTAGTTATAGAACAGGCATCACAACGTGACTTACAAATTTGTGCAAATTAAAAATCGTTTCTACCCTGGAACTACTAGATATTCCAAAATAGTATTCGATTGGTCCTCATCCAAGGCTGATCTCGACTAGCATTGGTTAAGCTTTTGTAGCTAGTAATGAAACTTGTAGCTTAAATTGTAAAACTCGGAACTCTTAAACCTGCATTAAATCTAAAAGTTATAACAAATATAATCGCTGTTAGAATTATGTCAACTAACCTGAGCTAGTATCATATAGCTTATATCAGAAACATTTACGTACTTTGGAGGACACGTTTAACAATTGACTATTGTCATTATACGGGCTAATACACTTCCAGAACCATAACGTATTGATAAAAATATGTATGCGTTTATTTCTAACCTAGTATATACTAGTTTATATTTGGATACCCAACAGCTTACATTAAACATCGCGATGGAGTGAGTTTCAAACCCTTCTGATTTACAAGGAGACCCGTGCGTACATACGAACAGTTGCAATAAACATTAACCAATGCTATATTTACCATACTAATAGTCACACTAAGTCTTATTAAAAAGTTATTGTCATTAAACTTACAGCCACTGAACTGTAAGAATTTAAGCAGAGTTTGCATACTCACGTATAAGTTCAGGAACGTATACAAAGCCACTTTGTAGGAAATGTGATAATCGAACACCAAAAACGTAAGATCTGTCTTGTTGATTACTGATACGTTCTTGTCTATGGGCCGCGGAGATCATCAACGATGGGCATCTCGTAACTAGGTTTATTACCAAACATTAAAATATAGAACAAATGTCGCACATTAAATGCCGTGAGGCGATAAAGTCGGTCGTCCGTGAAAATACGCTAATGTGAAACGAACTTAAATTTATGTTTTTCCTCTGCGTTTAGGCATTCGTTTTATAGAAAGCGAATGGGGTAACAAGCTAGAAACGTGAACACATAATATAATATATGTCAACATATAAAAACATGTATATCAATGCGAAGAAGGAGAAGGCTGAAATGGCAACGGGATGGTCATATAACCCGAAAAAATGGTGTCCGTTTCAAAACGATCGTAACAGAAAGTTCGGGCAAAAAGATTCTCGAGTGGCGACCATCTGCCGAACAATGCAGAGTAATCCCGCCCACCACTACGTGGTTCGATGACCTGGCAGAGTTCCGAGAATGGATTAGACACTATTAAATCCAAGAAATGGGGGACTACGAGTTTGCTAACGGACTGACATAAATGTTGGGCTGACGGACATAAATACATTTACATCCGTTTTTAATTTTAAAATAACGTCTTAAAATAAAAGGCGAGATATTATTTTATCGCGTATCACTTATCGTTCTTAGTCAGACAAGCATCTTAATACCCCGTTTTTTATTCCCCAAGCATAGTTATTTCCTTGGGCCGTCTTTAAAGGAGCATTTATTATGTTCCGGGAATACTCTTCCGACATATTTCATGATGAGGTTCGCGATTGTTTTGCAAAGTGATATTTGAGAAATAATATTTTTCCAGTAATAGTGGCGAATATGGATCGTTTATTATTATTGAAACATTTCGCGGCCAGGGCATTTAGCCGTGCCTATGCAGGCAGCACTATACCGCGATCGGCGTTGGGCACAGACTTTCTAAAATGTACCACAATATTCGGTTCTCCACAAATCCATCCAGCCGGTACCTCCCGGATGGATGAGACTGCTAAAATAACGAATATACGAAGCTAGCTAGACAAAATGCTATAGGCAACGACGAGCAGCGGCGGCATTGTTTCCAAAATATCTAGCACTGCAATCACCAATACACCTGCCCAGGGTGGTGGTTACGGCGTAAACTCCAAGAATATTATCACAATTCGCAGAACTTATTGACGACCAATGTTGCTCTTGTTATTTCATTAATATTTCAGAACCGAAAAGGATTACAAATGAACCCTCCGTGTACAATATGCGCTAAGCAACAAAGTTTATGCAGAACTTTTGTGGTATTAAATTTTAAAATTCTTCCCAGGATCGTATTACGTACACATGGCGCAAAACTTGGTTGGCACCGACTTTTGCAAGTTGCGCAATAAATAGATATTTTTTGTGTACTGTACCTCGCGTATATCGCAGTAGATGCATAAATTAATACTCCATCTATTCTTAACTTCATTGAGTCCAAGCCAAAAACAACCCCAAATAGACTAAACATTATATCGTATATTTAGCCAGCAGACGCAGTATTCTGATGCATTTCCGCCCTATTGATCTTTACAATGTCACTGATATAAATCAGCAAGCTTAAAAGTTGTAGCTTTATCAGAACTCCTGGTACACTAGTGATTGAAATTAGACAGTAATTACACTCTTAGTTTAAATGTTCCTGAGGTTTCTATGTAAAATAGTATAGCTCTACAAATCTGTAATTTTTTCCACTATTTGATCATAGACTATTGTGTCTGACATTGACAGTACGAACGTAAACAGTGAATGTTTTATTTAATTTATTGTGTTTGTAACATAACGTAACATATTACACAAATTTGGGTTTCCTGCACTCACGGTCTTGTTCTTCACCGTTACAGCAAGCGATGTTAAATCTTAAAACACACTTTTGTTGTAATTGTGTTGTTAATATTAGTTTTGTTTATTAACGCTTAATACGTAATATAGAAAAGCGTTGGAAACATCTCACTGGAATTAGCCGCATCCTCCCACTGCCACATTCTGTTGCGCTGCGCAATTTGAAAGTTATTTACATGCATGTAAAACGGAGAATGCTATCGTATTCATGTTATTGTGAGCTAAAATCGAATGAAGACAAATGAAATGTACGTACGAATCAATATTCACACATCTGACTTTATATCTGACCGACTGACTGACTGACTCAGCGGTCAGAAGTAACAATGATTTCAATGTTTATGTATTGAATTTGAAATAACGAAACGCATTTTTATAGACTTAAAAAAACGTGACATCACGCCTCTAATCCCCGAAGAGGTAGGCAGAGGAGTGTAGTACACTCCCACGTTTCACCAGTTACGTTTACGTCCCAATATGGAA
>DWFY01000210.1:0-11221 GCA_018246875.1 Creonpyge creon creon | reverse complement strand
ATTTATGGTGTGGGCGGAGAAGACAAAGTGACCAAAATCTCATTACAGACCTGACGAGCTTCCTCTACATTCATCACTCTCCTCATATTTGAACGTCGTTTTCCGACTTTCAACTCCCGTATCAGCGAGTATCAGCTGAGCCTTGGTCGCCCTTGGTACTTGCTTCCATTAACATTCGCAATATAAATCTGTTTCGTCATTCTTTCATCTGCCATTCTTTCTACGGATCCGAATCCTCGGAGTATGTTTTTTGTCTTGGAATAATAAGAAACTAGATTTTTTCTGTTACTTAATGACCTCATAATGAAAAACCGAAAATTTCTCCAGTACTCTGTAATATACAAAAAAATACTTTACAGGTACAACCCGAACCCTCAGTAGTAAAGTCTATACAAAGTCATTCACTACTCCAGCGGACTTTGGAAAGGCAGGTTTTTTCCAGAACGTTTTTCTAGTAACCTTACCCATAGTTATTATTATCATATCATCATGCCAGGTGCGTTAACGGGATAGGCACTGTAGGCAGATCACCGGGCCAAGTAAATCAATCCTTACAGACCTGACGTGCTTCCTCTAGACGTAGTAATTGTTTTTATGTACAATTATACATAATTTACCTTCAACCAATACCTTATATACACTAGGTTCTTTAAAGTTAGGGATTATGTAGAATTAAAATCATCAAAAAGGCAGTTATCCACTTGTTTGGTAGAAGTAATAATTATATTTGAAATAAGTATAATACTTTTATTTCTTGAAAAATATGCAATACTTATTTCAATTTTTTTCCCAAACAAAACAACACCTGCCCTTGTAAAGGTCTAAATCAGAAGGAATTCTGACATGCTATTTGCGAAGATACCGCCAAGTTATTTTACTTACGTAAGTTATAATTATATTTTTATGTACGATAATTATAATAAATTCTTTAATTAACCAAAGAAAGAATACGTTTTTATTTATACGTAAATACCCCTCAAAGTTCATCGTATCGTTGTTACCTTCTCATCTAAAGGACCCTGTGCACAATCCAGCATGCCATCATATCACAAGCAATCTTACAGCAGTATTAGTGCAATAAAACAAAACCAGTTAGTTGTGTATAATCCATTTTATTGACACTTTACAATACACTTACAAGGAGTAAAGGATAGTACATACAATATTTCAAGTTACAATATTTAATAATAAAAAAAACCTTTATATGTTCATTAATTGAAAAAAAAACAATTATTCATATGTTCTTAGTCGTGTTTAACAATAGTTTTAATAACCTAAGCCTAAGTTACTCTACGAGCAGTAAGTATATAACTAAATGTATTAAGTAATTTCAAAGAAATACGATTATATTAATTATAATAATCTAACATTAAGGAATGATCGCGTCGGAGTCAGTACTTACACTAATGAATATCATCAATCTTACAGGCACTGGGTATGTGTTAGTAATTAGAATACTAAAATAAATTATGTAAAAAAATACATAAATAAACAAAATACATCATTTTATAAACACGATAATAAATATATTGCACCGAAATAAAAGTCGAACTTCATAAGCATAGTTCATAAATGGAATTATTATTGGATAGTTATAAAAAGCCGAACAATATCACAGTTTTGCCTCTGCAATAAGCTAATCGAATACTTTGTTTCTAACGATGTCTAATGTTTATTAAGACTGTTATCAAGTACCGAGTGTATTGTTGGAATATGATCGTGAAACGTCTCTGAACTCTTTGTACTATAGTGTGCGCGGTATATATCACTGTCCCTACACTAACATAAATTAATAGATGCAATACAAAGTCTCCAATGAATCTTACAATAAGATTAAATTAGGATAATGTTAAAAATTTCTTCATTAATAACAACAATTGACACAAAATCATTAAAAACGTTAAAATTATCTGATGATCGTTATACATCATTTCAAACAATTTGAACAATGCGATTAATAATAAAACGGAACTCCCATACATTCCCGTGGCAATCAATATCACGTTACCGTGCGAGGGTGTGCCAAGCCTCAAAAACGGACATTACCAGGATGTAGTTACTCCAACGAAACAGAGTTTTAATTACACCCTGCAATGTCTTAAGGCCTCACTTCGAGGAATGTGTAATGCGAGTCTCATAACAGGTGTTCGAATATAAAATTATATATTTCGTGTGGGTGGCGAATACGTCATCGGTGATGTAATTACAGTGTATATTTTCTTTTCATTTATAGGATTGAATATACATACATAGGTGTGAATTCATTTGCATTAATGAAGTGCAACCTTTGTGAGTGAGGTGCTGTGCGTTTTTGTATCATAAATATCAGTTGTCGATTTGTATACAATATGTATACATAGCAACTATTGTGTCGGAAAAAAAAGACTTGTTTGAAAAGAATACATAATGTCATGAAACTTCTTAGGTTTACACATTCACCGAAATGCGACTCCAAATTTTTGATGCGAGGCACACGGTCGCTGTTGCTCGCATGAAATTGATTTACCTCGCGGCAATAGTGGGATACTGTACCTGGAGGGCGTTCTTCGCCGAGACCGGGGTAGACGAGGCTCGCGGACCGCCCACGCGCTGCGGTGCCGTTAGTGACAGTGCGGGAAGCACGCATGGGGAACACAACACGAGTTAACGCACGCACTCAATTCCCACCGCCTGGTGTACTAATTAATGCTACTACTGCTACGGCGATGCGGCTCGCAATTACGGCTACGGTATTTGACAACTACTAGTGCTACGGCGATACGGCTTGCGATTACGGCTGCCGTATTTGACAACTACCAGTGCTACGGCGATACGGCTTGCGATTACGGCTGCCGTGTTTGACAACTACTAGTGCTACGGCGACATGGTTTGCGATTATGGCTGCCGTGTTTGACAACTACTAGTGCCATGGCGATACTACTCGCATTAACGGCTGGGACATATGTCAACTGTTCTCGAATTTACAAGCGCTCCAGTGAACAGTGTATGAGCGAATGTTAATATAAAGATCAAATATGCATATTGAAGATATCAAAAGCAACTTATATGGAAGATATTGCAAAGGTGCTTGTAAGAAGTAATTACCATACAAGTGATCACATTGGATCACTTTAATTAACATTCAATACAGCGAGATGAATAATATCAACGGGAAAAACTAGTGCCACTTGAATCAGACACGTCTCGCATACCGATTCATGGTTGAAATCGATTCGAAAAAATCTATAAAATGAATACAATACCGAATGGTAGTTTCTGAATACGAATTCGCTAATTAATCGTATCCCAAGTCGTACCGCCGCTAAAATGATCTCAAATAATGCTGAATGCATTTATTTATAAAGGAATAAGATTAACATTCAACATATGTTAGACACGACTACGATCGAAAATAAAATAACTCGTATCAGCATTTTTAGTACACCGTGCGATAGTTATTTAAAAAATGCAAATTATTGTTTAAAAAAAACACTGCCATGCACTGCGACTTAACAAACGACCAGCCGAGTGAGGATAAAAATAATAGACACTCATTCTAGTGGTCTTTGCTACCCACTCAATAGTTGGTACTTGTATGAAAAGTATTGAATGATGAAATTGTCCCTAGTGATTCTTCATAGGTACACAATTCCATTCATTTCCGTTACCAAAGTTCGACAAGAAAAATTAAATAAAACTCACTATTACGATTATATTAAAATTATTCGATTATTTATCTTTGGCAAATATATAGATCAAATAATAAAAACTAAAAAAAGTTGTAAATAGTATTTACTATCCACCTTTTATGTTGTTGAGATTATAATTAAAGTAAATAATAATGTATTTGGAGAGTGAGCTTAAAAATAATATCACAGACAAAATTAAAATAGGCATATGTATAATAATAACATGTATTGCAGTCCAATGGAAATTTCTAGGTACTAAAATTAACTCACAAGCTTCCTAAGCTGACATGATAACTGATGTTTGTGCGTATGATAAAAAATGTGAAAATATTATTTCTATGATAATTTTAATTAAATATCACGTTGTTTTAACATACGCACATGGTTCTATCTACTCAAATGCATGTTAAGGAACTGCTAAGCAAAGTAAACGAATGAATGAAACGTAAAATCGACAACTAAAATTAATTAAAATAAAATATAAATAAATTAACACAAGGGCCAAACCAAAGGGTGCCAGCTACAGACCAAACAAACACTTTCAAAATGGCTCATGCAACGATAAGCGAACACTACACTTACCCTACCATTAGTTTTGCGTGCGCGTCTGTCGTAATGTCATCTATTTTCATTAAATTGTATATTTTTGCTGTAATTATTACGTGTAAATATTGATAAATAGTAGATTTCAGCGAGAATAGGACGATAAGTGTATTTATAAAATATGTTGCGATTAACCGGACAGATAACATTATAAAAACTTATATGAAATTAATGTTTCTTACAACGTGTATACTGTGGTGAACTATGTATAATATTGAAATGCAATTTTGTCAAGTTCAAGCTCGACAACAATATCACAGCCTTCTAACGGACTCCTTACTTACTAAATTGAACGTGTTGCAACGTTCTTTTAATTTCAGTGGACAGTGCAGGAACGTTTTAATTGGACTTTCATTATATAGCCAGAAAAATATGTAGTAGATATACTAAAAGGCGATCAAAAGGAAACTGATGGCATATGGCTTAAATAGGAACTGTGGAGTTTAAATGTAGACGACATACGGGTATGTGAACTGAAAGGGCGACACGCAAGAGAAATGGTAGCTTTTCCCGAAGCCCGAGAAGTGAGTGCGCGATGGCGGTAAATCCACAAACACGTCCGTAGCTGGGCCCCGGCTGGCCCTCGTCACGGCCCCCGGCCGACCCCCCCAGCGCACCACCTCGCTGCCGACCGACCGCGGCCGGGACACCGTCCCGCTGCTGCCGCTCGACACGCTGCGCCGCGATCGCTCTGACCGCGTATCAAAACTCAGCACGCTCTCGGAGCATCTCCACGACTTTGGAAGCTTCTCGTTTAATTGGCAAGGAATCATTGCGTCTTTTTTCGTGTTTCGAAATATTACATCGTAGTAGACCTTCGGTGGCGGCAGAGCGATGATGGCGCAGCGGTCGTACTCGACGTGTTTGACGAGTAAAGTTTTGTCCAGCAGGCTGGGCGCGCTGCGGTGCGGTCGCACGGGTGGTGGAGATCGCAGTGGACGGAGCTCGGCCGAGCGCGCGCGGGGCTAGCCTACCTGAGCACCCAGCGACGTCACCCCGAGTCTCACCCCCACGCGGGACGATGCGATCGATGTGCCCAAGGATGTCAGTGATTCGCGCGAATTTGACCGGCGGAGCGGTGTCGCGCGTCCGTTGCTGTGGATCGCACACGCGCCCGGCTTGCGGTTCGATGGAGAACGGGACACCTTCGAGATTGGGGCGAACAGGCCAAAGCGAGGTGCACACTCGAAATATCTGAAAGTTTTTGAGACTTCATCACTAACCGCAAAACCAGAAAAGAGTAACTTTCTCAGACGTAACGACATATTCTCATTCATTAGTATCTTAGTACTGGATGTCGGACCAAGGACAAGAGCAGTCATTATACCTCTTCCCATCTACGGAGCCATCGTTTTTTCCAAGTGGATCGTCGAGTTCTACGCCAGCCCAAACACCGGATGCGAATTCTGTGACACCAACGTAGCGCAGCGTACCCGCCTTACTACCTCGGCTACTCGAAACAATGACACGGTCACCCATTCGGAGTTCACCGTTGGTGGTTGTTGAAATAGAAGCATCTAAAATGTTCAATAAAGTGTAATCAAATTTCGGTATTTTATTTCTCTACTACGTTTATCCAAGACCAAAGATCATTTTCTGTGTAATTTGAACACTTACTCATCTTACTGCTGACAATACTGCGAACGCTACCGTTTGGAGAAAGAGTACGCCTTGGTCGGGCGCTGCCGGAGGGTGGCCGATCGAACACGCTGCCAGCGTCGGAAACTGGCGAAGCATCGTGAGGGGCGTGGGAGATAATGGGCTCACGGGTTAATCGCGTTAGTCGAGAAAACACGCCCCGCTTTTCCGGGCATTGGAAATACCGCACCCCCGCCACTGAACCATCATTTTTACCTGGAAATAGTCATAGTATTTTTCCTCTCGTATTTACGCATTACTTACTCATGTAATGTATTGTTTGGAGTACGTTTTATTACCAATAGGTTCATCAAGAACAATGCCTGCCCATTCGCCAGGAGCGAATTGTGTTTCTCCGATGTAAGCTATCTGTCCGGGCTTTGTCCCTCCCACCCAAACACGTTCACCGATAATAAAGCTATCCGTATCTTCCGTCAACACAACACTGTGATCTGCAAAACAGTACAATAGATTAATAGTAATAATAAATAAACACATAAGATGCATAACGATGTTACATGTAAGAGAAAACGACACCTGAAGAAAGTGACATTCTATAGAAGGACAAATTTACTGTCTACTGAATATGGATATCTTCGTTTCAATCTCTATTCCTATTCTTGACACATATTTCACGATGTGCGAGACTTGAATACTGTCGTATGCAAGTGCATTGGCCACCAAGAGGCCATTTGCATTCCGGTTTGCATATTGTTACGTTACTGTTGAAATATATTAACTTTCGCTTCGGTAACAAAGAAACAAACTGCATTTGACTTTACCGATGCAAGGATCGATATCGGAACAGTTTCAACTGAAAATGTAAAGTGCATTGCAACCACCTGAGGAGTCAAGCACAAAACAGCATGAACACCAACGATAGCTAAACAAACATACGACAATACAAATAGCTCTAAAGCTGATATGTGAGGCAACATACAGGATGCATGACTAGCAAGCGATCACGATAACAGTGAAACACACAACGTTTTTGCACAAGAATTCCACGACAATCACGACCGCGCTTTCCGATTGCATATTATATATTGTCTTTACGAGGCCAATCGGTCTGTTGAACGTTTTATTAACACGATTGATAGCTGTATCATGGAACGACGCGCATAAATTTTCACAGCCTATCAAATCGTATTTGCCATAAGCAAAAAAAGTGTATTTCTTAAGTCGTAATAAAATGTGTAAGAGACATTTTAAATTATAGTTTTACTTTAGCGCCTAATAAATTCTTCCTTAAAGCGTCAATTCTCTAATGTAATGAAATCAAAATGTTGAACATTTCGAAAGGTAGTTTGGTCCTTTTGTCGTGGAATCTTTTAGAGTACTGCCACGGTGCACAACATGCCTTACCTGAAGACCGTCTCAGGCCGGCCTCGCTGAGGCGGCGCGCGTGCTTCTCCCAAAGCGCCTCCATCGAGATGCCGCTCAACGTACTGCCGACTGCCACACACACATTGACACACACACATGGATTAGCCACTACTTGCATTGCACTAACCGACGCACACGAATGCGTGTTGACTTGTTTAATGATCTAGACATTTGAACTTCAGCAAGTGAATAAATGTAAATCTCATGACGTCATTTTCGCAACTTAAAAGATCTTTGTAAGGGAAATGTTTATTGATTTTGTTATAGGATGTGACAAACGATAAATTCTGTTGCTGTGATTATGATGTTCTCGAGACAATATTGTCAATTGCCACCATAATGCCATAAGTTTTAATGGCAACGGATACGCGTGGGTTGCGGCCTCCCATTATCGGACGAACAAAAGCGTCCAAATATTTATGGATTGATATTTACATGAATAGTAATTCGTATTACAAAATATTTCAATTGAATTTGTTAGTTGGTGTTTACAATTTACTTTGAAACAATTAATCATATATTCATTAGTGTTTTTAGGTCATTAAATGCATTCCTTTGGACAACATCAACATCATGCTGGGTTGTTATTTGATTTATTGTAACTGATTGGTGTTATGTGTACTGGTTGTTACTGTATTTATCTCTAATACATAGTTTCGATCCTCGCGTAGATAGTAGTGGCCAGTTTAGTATGCAAATGCTTTTCATTCCATCACCAAGTTCGCGGCATGCGATGTTGTTACGACACGAATCTAGTAAGCGTTCCTTCACCTGCATGTGCAAACAGTCTAAAGCTAAAAAGGTACTTGAAGCACAAGTAATACTAACACCTTTGCAAGGTGTTATGCTGCCTCTTAATCATAATGTTACTACATGTATGCATTTAATTTACAGTTCGGTATTTACATGACGTGCGTATTGTGGTTTGTGCATGACTTACTAGATGCCTTGCGAAACGATCGGCGTCTGTCCGGCAGGCTGTTGCTGACCTCGTCCTCTTCAGCTTCTATCAAATCTGCTCCACGTGCAGAAGCATGATACAGGGGGTGAAAATGTGAAAATCGATTACTGGATACAGATATATACAAATACGAAATGCAGTGCCGGGATGGTTGTGTGGAGATACGGGCGATGTAAAAGCACATTCATGCTCGCTCACAATTTAAACATAACATGCGAAGTATAACAAACGATGTTCCTTATCACTTATTTGCTGACGTAAAAGATGAAACTAACCTGATAAATGTTTTCTTGACGAGTCGTCGCTCAGCTTTCTCAGTGTGTCCGAGGAACTGCCGTCTACGACAACAGAAATAAATACACGTAAAGCGGACACTAATACAGAAAAAAATAAATAAATACATGTACATGCTCACAAAAACGGGTACGCATTACACGAGAATGTAAAACGAGAGCGATACAAGACTATAACATGTAATGTATGGGTACAATGTATGATGAGAGCAAATTGAACAAGATAACATGTTTTGCGACACTAAAAGAAGCCCGTTTGAAATATCAGATATGATACAAGCTGAGGTTGATATATTCATGATCATACGCGCTACTGAGGTATAGTAAAACATGACAGAGCGTCAAGATGGTTGATGTATAGTTACTACGATCTCTATAGAAGATCATTTATGAACGCAATCCATATCTACGATGTAACAATGCATTGCATGATTCCATCGCTAGTATTAAATGGGCGCGTATTCTCTATTATTAAAATGAGTAATCAATGTACGCAAATCATTTGAAATGTTAACAAATGTTTTCTGAGTTTTAATTTATGGGGAAATATAGTGGAATAGTTATGAGCATATCGTGAAAACAGTAGTATCGATGTTAGTTATAATTATAACAGTATTGTGAAAAATTATATCTGCAGCCATCAATTAAGAACACTGAATATTTTTAAACACAATAACGATGTTACGGAAGCCTGAAACGTCAAATCTTAATCTCAAATTTTGCACGATTAACTAATAAGATTAGTAAAAAAATACCAGTTTAGTGACACTATGTCGTAAAGTCTAGCGTTGATAAAATAAAATAAAAGTAATAAAACGCCCTTCAAAACAGTGCGGCTGTGTGTGTTACATCATAAAAAAATGCATTTACGAAGAAATGAGATCAAAATTTTTTCTAAGTTACACTTACATAAATTGGGTGGAAAAGAAATCACAATGTTACGTTGGAGACGCTGGCGGCTGGCGGTGGCGTGTGTCCGGCACTGATCGCCGGGGCCTGATTAATCATAGCGACAACTGCGCAGCGGCCGGCCTCGCTGGCGCGCGTGGGCTCACCGATCATAACTATGATGTAAAGGCTCATCGCCAGCACTCCCTATAGTGGCATAGCCGCCCACCACAGTGTTACAAGTAACGCGGAAGAAAGTCACAAGCTCCAGCTTGCATCCTGCTTTGCAACTATCTAATAATGTTGGTATTAACCTCACTTATTCTCAACTTGCTTTTGAAAAATTTAGACATTCGCGCAACATAAATGAAACGACGTGTCCGAACGGAAGTACCGGAAAAAAGAGAATCATGATCAAGAAAGTTATTAGTTGCAGCTTACATTCTGCTTTCAAGCCTAGTGTTTAATCTTGTATTGTACATATTGACATGACTTATTGCCAGGTTGGTTTTGGAAAATTTTAAACATTTGCCCGACAATAACGGCAAGATATGTGCGAAAGGAAGTACCGGAGTGATGGCCGCGACGGTTTTTTGTGACGATTTCCATAAAAAGAACGGTATATCTTCCACACCTTGTCACAGAAATTGACGATGAACAATGGACAGTGCTGGACGCAAAGAAAAGTTGTGAGTACTTTCGCGAATTATGTCGACAATGTCTCAATGAATGTATGTATGTATGTATGTCACTTGTAACTAATTTGCGTATCGGAAAAAAATTAGTGCCTACCGCCTATAACTTTTACTTATCAATTATATATACGTACAGCTGTAAAAGGTGATAGATAATGTTGCAAAAAAATAAAATTAGAACAAATATTCATTACGAGAATTACTTATTTCACCGACAGGGAAAGTACTTGGCTCACTCATACTGCAGTTTATTTGTTATGTCAACCATTATCCTAACGAACATAGTAATATTTAAAGTTATAACGATGACCAATAAGCCATTACTACCAGCGCTCGCTATGCCATCGACTCGCAACACGAAGAAAACACGGAAGAAAGTTACCGTTTTCGATGTGCATTTTACTTTTTGGGTGCATGGTGTCTGCTAGTAGATCTGAAAGTACTTTAGAGAGATTTTTATGCGAAAGAAAGTTTTTAGGAACGTTCAATATTCGCTACGCTACCTGTTCAATGAAAAATGATGTAAAACATTTCAGTGCAAATATCACTAACTACGCTAGTAAAAGCTTGACGTCGCTAGAAATCTGATCATCGCTTAGACATAACATAATACATCACATAATATGCCTCGGGAAAGTAAAATCGGTAAAGGTCTGGTTGGTATGTGTCCAAATTACAATCTAAAAAAGACTATAATAAAAGATCAAACTAAACTATGTTATGCGGAAGTATATGCCCCGTCACATTCACTACGCGAGTCGCAGTCTAACTTGCTATGTCATTCATTGAATGGTTGTTACCATGCAATATACATTGAGTGTGATAATACAGAATTTCAACTCGTACTTTCTCGTTATTTTCAACTAAATCATTGTATGCACACAAGCCTGTTACAGTACCATCAGTTTTGTAACATCACTAGCTCTTGATTCTTGGTCACATACTAATGCCAAAGGTCGAGAAGTTGTATATAAAATTACATTCGAGAACATTACTTTATAATGGTGTGAGCGTGAATCTTTTGCGTTTCACAGGTACCATTTATTCTATTGCCTAGGTAATATGCCATTCAGTATTATTATTTCCAAC
>DWFY01000209.1:0-11231 GCA_018246875.1 Creonpyge creon creon | reverse complement strand
AAACGTAACTGCTGAAACGTGGGAGTGTACTACACTCCTCTGCCTACCTCTTCGGGGATTACAGGCGTGATGTTACGCTGTTTGTATAATACAATTATAAATGTATAAATGCAAAAAGAGAATGACTGTTGACGCATACAACTTCCGGCTGATCGGTGTTATGTAAGCGTATAATTACCTAAAGCTCCACGGACGCCAACGGTTTGCGCTTGTGGGTGACACCTCTGACCTTTTACATGTTACATTTGGTAACATCTCGTGGAAGTGAACCTCATTAAAAATCAAACGGACATTTAGATGAAAAACGCGCGACGCGTTTAGTTGTCTATGGAAATTAAAATTCGCATGACGTAATCATGTGTGACTAAAGTGGGTATATTAAGACAAGTAGCGGCGGGGTGCCCGCCCACGCTCTCCACAGATCTGTCGCCTACATGTTCATTGTCATCGACCGCCATGTATTATGCCTTATATTATGATCTTACACATACTCATATCAATACTTCTATGAATCGCACATTAGAAATTAAGACATAAGACAATAAAATTAACTGTTAGTTTTAGAGTGATAAATATAGAAGAAGCACGTTAAGGTCCGTAAGGATAGAGATATCAGGCACTCGGTACTTTCTGCCTACCTCATAAAAGTTCTGGCGTGATGATATAATAATCTTTAGTTTCCTATTTTATAATTCGTTTTCTATTTTATAATAATTGATAATTTAACATCGTTATTTGTTGTACCGATGAATAAGAATACGAGCTCTACCGTTTAATGCAAAACGAAGTGACGTCACCGTCTTACTTGTAAGACATTTTAATTATTTTTAATACATTTCGTTATCTTTTCAAATGGCTTTACCGAAGGGTAGAAGATTACGCAATGTGGACGTGAGCACGTAGCGAGAGCAGCTAACGCGCCTCAAACAGCCGTAAACAAACTGCTTGACGCGGGAACAGTTAATAGGATGATAACTGTCAAGTCAAGCGTAATCACTGATTATCAGGAAAGAAGTATGCCAAGTTGCTTTAATACGTTTTGTATTATATTGCATTAGATAATAACATAACATAACATTGCGTCTGGATTTCCTCGAAGGGTTAGGCAGAGGAGTGTGGTACTCCCACTTTTGATCAGTCACATTATACATCCCAGGGAATGGAGGGTGAGCTTGCCGTACACTGGGCACAAATACAGAAAATGTTGATAGGAAACTTGCACACTTTAAAGATGTACATATTGATTACTACAATGTGTGAATTCTGCCAATCCATACCTGACGAGATTGACAATAACTCAACAAAAGTCCTCCCATCAAGGCCTTTATCACTTTTATCACTACATTACTGCAAGTATTGGTGTACACATTGTATCTGTAGTCTTATGCTGTTAATCATTTTAATAAAACACTAAGAGTATACTGATAGCAAAAAATAAAAGAATATTGTATAATGGCATTTCCATATGGAGTGTAAACCACACCTAAGCAAACATAGCATAGGACACCCTAAAACTAGGCAGAGTGACTATATACGCAAAGTGGCAGGCAGCTGTTGGATGCCAAGAGCTAAAGATTGAGCTGTGGTGTGCTTTTGGAGTAGTCTATATCAACAAGCTTCAACATAAAGGTTTAAGCACTCACCGCTTACAATTTTTTTAAACCTTTTAATTTTTTTGGTAAATATCAGATAAACCATATTTGCATTTAAATTCTTCACTGGGTTATCTGAAAGAATCTACTCTGAAATGATAAGGCCTTGCAATGTTTACAGTTGATTGTTTATATAAATTGTAATACCTGTCTTGTTGTGTAAACAATGAAGACTTATCTATCTATCGATCTATGGAGAATTTAGACTACAGAGGACATTAACGTTTAGTTCTAGAATCTCACTCCCGCCAATCATAACCAGTGATGACTTAATTAACGTTGACCTCATTTGCTAATCACTGACCGAAATTATTCAAGGCCAAACAGAACAACCAACTTGACCTTAGTAACGATCTTACGGGAAGGAAATATTAATACTCCGGTATGACCTTCGCTACTCACCTTGCCTAGCTTCTCCACGGGGACAAGAGACGCCGGCTGCTGCGGCTCTGGCTTCTCGATGTCCCCACTAGACGCGGACCGAGCACCCCGCGTAGATCCTCGCGGGGTGCTGGTCCCACTCCCAGGCGGATCACTTGCAGCCTTCTCGTGACTGTTATGACTCCCCATCACTACACACTAATAACACGATACTATTTTCAATACAAAGGTTAAGATTACTTTGCTGATATGTTACAAGGGATGAATTAATGGAATCAAAAATCGGAATGAATGAATACGAAATAAAATAAAATTAAAAACGGTTTGACAGCTGTGCAGTCATCACAGCATTGTATATCATTAACTCGTTACTCATCTGTAAGTAGCGTACAAAGTAACGTAACAGGTAATAGTCGAGTGGAGTAAAGACATTAGTGAGAACGAAGTGAAGTATTTCGAAATAAAAAAAGACATAAATAAAAAAGTTATAAGGAAAACATATTACATATATTAAAAAACAATAAGATGTGGTAATAGTAATGCTATATACAAAATAAATCATACGCGTGACTTTGGCGGAGTAAAAATCATTTGCCATTTTTTAAATTAAAATAACATAACAGCTGATTTGAACATAGATAAATAAGAACGGCTTTGAATCTGACATTTTAAAATGAGTTTGTGCGAATTCAATACTACATTTTCAGAATGCTTTAATATTTAATTGCTTAAGTAAACTGTAATAAAAATGGCAGTATTTGCGGCACATTTGACACGAACCTTGCAAGGAACACCGTCAATATTCCAGATAACAGCACAAGACGCTCTTGGCTCTACAGTGAAACCGGCGCTCCGTAGGCTTATCGAGGTTCAGATACATTAATTGCATCCAATTTAGTAAAAGATCGTGATCATTTTCAAACTGCAACTCACCAATCATTCGCAAACCGTTAAAATATTTGTGGGTAATATACTTGTGTGTTGTGTTAAATGGAATGTTATGAATGTTCCCAGTTCCGCAGTGGACTGAAACAGGTTAATGGTGATGATGTTAAGCTTGCCAACTTTTTACATATCTACATCCCTCAGCCAGGGTCCAAGACATCAAATGAATATTGTGGGAAAAATTATAGCGAAAACATAAATTCCAGTACCTGGCATCAGCATATCCCAACAAGTGTCGCTGGTGTGAGCATTGGTATGATGAACTATACTTGCTGTTTGACTGCTGCTTGCAATACCACTACTTGAAACATTATGGTCAGTATTCACTGCATTTCTTCGTTCTTTTCACATATATAACTAAACCCACTTCAACAGCCTCAGATAAGATTTAATTGATTATATCACCTAGGTCCTTTTAGCATGTGTGGTCCATCTTACAATACATCTGTGCTTTCCATCAGGTAGCGGCCCAGCCAATCACTAGCCTATCATATTTAAAGGAAAATAATTGCTAAATATTGTTTTTAAAATGTTTTATATATATATATATATATATATATATATATGTACTGTAATTTGGCAACTCTGATTAATAAATAAAAACTGAATAAACAAGCACTTTTTAGGTCTACATGCAACCTAGGCTGCACCACACTGGCTGGCAGGTGAGATAGTATTCAAAGCAAGAGCTGTATCTGTTAAGGAAACAATTTGCGTCAAGACAGCAGTATTGATACAATGTTGTAACTAGGTCAAGTAATATCCCATAATTTGTTTTAGCCGGATCCTTCTCTGAATGTTTTTATGGCCTACTTCGTGTGCCTATTGTGCAAAATAGTGAATTCAGCTCCGGACCGAGATTACCTGAACTTTTGGAAAAAGGATCCCTAGCTTTTCTAGTACTGGTACCGTATCTGAGAGATAAGCTAGAGAGAATAATTGGAAGATGGAGGGAAGCTGATGATGAGGGAAGACTTCAGAAGGTATAGTTTCTGAATCATACCATATCTGAAACTTTTACTGAAATAATTTATATGAAATTAAGTACACTTTTAAGATTAAGCATAACTTCCTAAAATGGTAAATAAAAACTTTGAGGAAATGTACACATCTTAAATTTGTCTACAATTCCTGTAAGGTGTGTCAAGTCAATGGCCTAGATTCTTTTCATTTGGAGAGGACATGCAGATCCATCAGTGTAATGATAAAAGGGTGGATAATAATGTTGATAGCTGCCTACAAGTTTCTTGTGGGAGTTGATTTGTCACACTGTTAGCAATAAAATAGTGTTTTTTGACATTTCTGTTTAACTTCCAGAGCACATCAGACCGGGCCCGGAAAGCAGCAATCCGGATATACTCCATCATGCACTTTGTAATGGAGTCATGGAAGCTTTTAGCCCTGGCGCGGTACCTGGTGGGGCGAAGCCGATCCCCGACGCCGGCGCTCCTTCTCCTAGGTTTAACTCTAAAGGATGCACCGCCGCCGGAGCCAGAGGAGAACACCTGGAGTGATCTCGCACGGAGTCTTCTAACTGGACAATTTAGGTTTAATTCTAGCAAGTTATATTCCATAGTAAATGTTGACATTTGTTTAGAATATAGCCTGATTGGATTTAGAATCAGTTGAAACCAACAAATGCATCTAGAATGTATGTAAAAGAGACAAAAGCAATCTGCCAGGACTGTAGCAGGTGAAAAGCCGAGATCTCTGCTTACCCCTGTGGGTAATAAGGGTGACTATATGTATGTGTGCACAAAGAAAATATGACAATCACTGATAAGGACAGAGGGAACGGCTGGTGATAAGATTAGTCGCCATCGTAACAAAAAAGCATAAATTGTATGAAATCGTTTATTTATTTTATGATTGGACATCACAAATATTGTTATTGTTCTTCTTATTCAGTTATCAGACTGCAAACCTGATGATAACCGAGTTTTTGGTCTTCGTGTTGCCAATTTGCCATGTACGTTGTCCAGCACTGCGATAGTGACGTTCCCGATGCTGTGGGGCGCGATGGCTCGTGGCGCGGAGTACGGCGCCTTCGCCGTGCAGTTCCTGCGCTGGTGGGACGCCAGGGCGCCGCTCACCACTACTGCCCTGCCCGTGCCTCCGCCCCCTGAGGTAGTGTTATTATAGTTGGAGCATATTTTGAATCTGGTTATTTTAATGCGTTTGGAAAAACAGAACAGATCAGGTCATTTTAGTGTAGGACGTAACACGTAATTTATTACTTAAATTATATTGTCATTATTGTTGGATAAAATTAATATTTGATATACAATATTCTTGGGATATTAATTTATGTATATGCCCATTCTGGTCCTTTCCCTAGTTTACATACTCCCTGTAAATGAAATGTAACTCATTGTAAATTTTATTTCCAACATCGGCTTGGGATTTATTCATTTAACTGGTGTAAGTACTCCAACCAGCCGGAACACACAGTACCTAATCATAACAGTGGTGTCCAACGGCCTGAACTGCCTTCCCAAGTATTGAAATATTATACTGAATATATCCCATTAGCGATCACGTGTGTTAATTGAAACTACGTTGGCGTTCGCGGAAGGCATGACTGGCCAGGCCTCTCGCAACGCGCGCCAGCATTACACAAGGATACCCGAGATTGGCTAACATGTTTTTTAATGATTTACAGCGCGACGAACAAGCGACGCGGTTCCTGAACAAGTGCCCGCTGTGCCTTCAGCCGTGGAAAGTGCCCACAGTGTTGCCAGTATCCGGGTGGGTAACATTCAATACAATATGATGTCGTCACAACAAACCTTAAATCAATCACGATCTTTCAGATCTATCATTTATGTCACAGTATTGATACATGAGTGTGCTGTGTACATCTGGTATTGTGCTAAATAATAATAATAATTTTATTTTTATACTGTTCGCGTAGTAATATCTCCATCCTTACGGACGTGACAGGCTTCTCCTATATTCGTCACTCTTTTCAAACACGCACACCGGTTTCGGTGACTTCATTATTCTTATCATATGATCGCGCCAGGTCCCTAACGAGTGAGCAGCGAGGTCAGGTACTAGCCGATAGGGTAACAGAAGTCTCCGGAATCGCCGTGTGCGTATGCAGAGTGACAAATGTAGAAGCACCTCAGGTCTGAAACGATGGGGATATTCGGTGCTCGGTTCTGTTTCGCGAGCCTTGCGCAAAATAAGTCCCGTTGCCCCGCGACTAAGCCGCCGGGCTCGGCTCGCAGGTACGTGTGCTGCCTCGGCTGCGCCGCGCGGCAGCTGCGCGCGCGCGCCGCCTGCCCGCGCACGGCGCTGCCGGCGGCGCGCGCCGCGCTCGTGCGCCTGTACCTGCCCGCGTGACGTCAGCGCCGCGCCCGGCTGTACACCGAATCCTCGCGCGGACGTTTCTAAGGAGTCACAGTACCCGCTTCGTTTACCGGTCGCGAGCTGCTTGCTTAATATTTATGACAATTTATTTAAAAGGACCGTTGGTCGTTATGGTCCTTAGCCGGATTCTGCTACGTCACGAGCTGAACGGAATAAAAATGTTTTCAGAAGTAGGGCTAATTTATTTACTCCGGGCTGTGGTGTGTGTACACGTGGAAGGGAAATACTGTATATTTGATTGTGATACATTAGTCATGGTAAAACATGTGGTTGTAAATAAAAAGTTAAAATGATTATATTATGAGTTTTATTCTCTTTAAATAACAAAAACATTAATAGCTAGTTTGTAATAAAAATAATGCTTTGAAAAGTACGCTCGTCATCGTGTACCCAAGTTTCAGTAAATTTAAAAAAATATACATAAATTCCATCATTTTTTGTGCAAAATCTTCTTTGCCAAAATCAAAATCAAAAAGACTCGTGTTATCGTAAATCTAAAGGAAACACGTTTCACGTGTAAATAAATTAGACATTATAAAAAAAAAAAATACGTAGGTACAGTAACCTCTCTATGTCCACACGCAAGACGAGTGTGCTACAGCAGTCTCATAACTGAGGTGTCGCGCTCCTTGCGATGGAAGTAAACTTATAAATATTCAACATCTGATGCCAAAACCCCAGCGAGGTACTGGTGCATGAGCTGCCTGCCGTTCTCCGCCACCAGCGCGATCCTGGTTTTCGAGCCCCGGATGAGCAACGGACGCAGGGGCTCCGTTTCCGACACTCGGGCGGCCGGCAAGCTCGCAATGTATCGCAACAGCTCCTCGCGACTGGCGAAGGACTTGCCGGCGTAAATGAAAGTTCCAGCCTCCTCGTCGATGATCTCCCACGGCTTGGAGGTCTCGAAGTACCCGCCTTCGCCCTGCAAGGGATTTACGTTCACGTTTGTACACAGGGTAGCTGGTAAATCACTGGACATGCCGATAGAGGGCGCTCAGTTCGACTCGACACGATGTTCGACTTCGCAAACGATCAGTCAAAAACGCCCATATTCTCCCGCAAAAGGAACCGCCGCTCCACACCCGCCCCTTACCGCTCCCGTCCGCTTTTGCGACTGCTCACTTTCATTTTCCGAAGCTAGCGTCTTATCCGTGAATGAAATTTTATTGGAAGTATAATTTTGAATAATTCCGGAAGATAGTTTGTGTTGAAGACAGTGTGCGTGGCGCAGATCGTTAGTGTCGTGAAGCGCTTCCACATCGAAGAATATTAATGTCTTGTGTAACGTCCAGTATGTATTCAGCATTGCAAGAAGTTAACTAGTTTACGATCCCGCCAAATGGCCAAGGTCGAAAAAGAGATCCCTAACCTGTCCGGCAACAAGAATAAATCTTGCAGTATTTCGCTTACTTTCCACACGTTTCGTAAAATTGTCTATCATTATAAACATTACAATCAATTATCGTAAATTGGTATGATTCTATTTTTAACGGCAAAATAACGTACGGTGCTCGAAATGAAAGCCATAGTACAAGATTATAAAGAGTTCGCATACCTCAAAAGAGGAGACGGCATAGTGGTTCCCGCGGCGCGCGGTCACCAGCGACACGAGCGCGCCGGCGCGCGACACCACGGGCGCGCCCGCCACGTAGCGGTTGGCGGACTCGAAGCTGGCGGCGCCGCGCCACTGCGCCAGCCGCCCGTCGCTCGACAGCACCAGGATGCGCTTCGTGCGGTTGAGGAACACCTGCCACCGACACAGAGCTTGCGCTACATTTACTCACTTCAAGTTCCTGGCAGTGATTGGAAACGAAGAGCTGAAGATTGAGCTCAATTTCGTGCTGTTGGAAAGGCCTACGTCCAGCAGTGGACCGGAACAGGCTCACGATGATGATTAACACATTTCCCGGTCTTCAGTACATCGTATTTAAATAGTATTTAAATAAGTTCATAAATCCCGTCTCCGAGCCACTACTAGAAATTTCAATTTAGAAAAATCCAATAGCACCCGACCCGGGATTTCAACCCAGGACCTCTCGATCGGCAGTCGCGCTTGCAATTAACACGACTAACGAGGCAGTAAACTTAAATATGTTGTGTCAAATCGATTTCTTGACGCAAAAAACTTCCATCCTGTAAATTGCGTTAAAATCGTTTTAGCAATTGCTTGTCCAAGAAAGAGTTGCTCCATTATTAAGATCAAATATATAAATATGTATAACAGATAGTGTACCTTCTCAGCTTTGTTCTCATCCAGCCTCACGTAAGCCAGCTCGTCGAACGGAGCCATCAGCTCCTCCGTGAAAAGGCCGCAATAGTGGTGGGTTTTTTTCGCAAATTCTGACACCTGTAAAATGCAGTTTATATTAGTAACATTTTGATATATGTACATTTCAATTGTAATTTCTACCTGATTCTGTTCTATATAGAATAATAAATCTCAGACGACAATATGCATAGCATAGCTTTCCTATGAACAGCCCTGCCCAGCGTTTGCGTTAACTTAAACCACCAACCAATTGGAATATATTATATAATGGAATATATTATATAGGGCGGAGAATGCGACTAGGCATTAAGTTCGCGCTTTGTATTGCCTATTATGGTACACAATAAAGAATAAATAAACATATGAAACTCATATCTTTAACAGAATCTATTTGTTCTATGACCTGATCAGGTGTGCAGCAGTGAATGGGTACAGTTGTGCCGAAGCTGGCGTACTTCTTGCCGTCTCGCTCGTGCAGGTCCACGGGAATGGAGAAGTTCTCCACCAGCCCCTTGTACTGTTCGTTCAGGACAGTCCGCTTTGACATCGTGCTGCTGATCTGAAATACGTTGTTACCATTATTATATCAACACGCCAGGTCCCTTGAGGAGTAGACAAAGTGCACATAGTGCCAAATATCTCTATCTGAAATAAATTAAGTATTAACTATTAAGCATTGTATTTCATTTTAAGTAAGGTCTGAAATACCCTTCGCATTCTGACAGACCCTTGGCCAACAGCGAAACGATAAAAGGGTTAACGGGCCTTACCCTCACTTCACGTGATGTAATCATGACGCTCAGTATTCGAATACAGTTTTTATAAAAACGCGACGACTTATTTCTTAGCATCGAATTGGTGCTACTCGGTGGACATGAGAACAGACACCTGAATACCTGTTTATATAATGATCTCACATACAGTGCTCGTGTCGTCATTATTTCTACAAGATCTATCAGACGTGACTCATTGAACGATGTTATCACAAAATTATCTTCGTTACATTATTTTTGATGGTCATTTTGTGGTATGCAGGAAGCGAATAAGCAGGCAGCAGTCACTAGCGACTGCTGCCGTCTCGGGCACCTGTACTCTATCCCAGACAGCTGTGTGAATGAGAATATTGGTGTTAGTTAGTATTAAATGGTATCGACTGTCTCGTTGGCCTCGTGCTTGCGAGTGCGACTTCTGGGTAAGAGGTCCTGGATTCGTTCGCTGGGTCGGGCCAAGTATTATTTGCCAGCAGTAGCTCGGAGTCCGGATTTGTGTTTGGTGTATGGGAATAGGTTCAACCGCTATTCTACATACATACATAGTACATACATAATTTGTCTGGTCCCCTCGGCACAGGCTCTGCCTAAGTTTAGCTAGTATGACCGCTTGTGAGTTACCCAAGCGTACCATCACAGATATTTGGAGGAATTCATAGCTGATAACCCTTGGGAGACCTTGTAACTTAAACTTGCTTGACTGTTTCATTACACAATAAACAACAATATCTAAACAACCTGCCATCATTATCAATCATCATTAGCTGATTGTACAATCTGTGTCGTTATCTGGGCGCGGCTGGACATCGTGTACGTGCTACGTGTTCGAGAGAAAATTCATAATGTTAAAAATGTACTTGTTTTTTAAGTCTCACGATTTCTAGTTTGATGCCGGATCGATTCGATTATTGAGGAAGCCTGGAACATGGGGAACGTGATAACCAACGCCCTGTTAAATGGAAATTATGGTTGATTCATAATGAAAAGATGGACTGAATCCACGTGGCGCTGCACAGAACCCAAAAACGATAATGACATTTTAACAGCAGCAATCCCCTATGAAACGTATCGTATCGCAGGGTCGAATACTAGTAATAATAACGAAGGAGAGAGTGAAAAGACAGTAAAATTTAATAAAGATGAAGTATAAACAGCTGGAGACTGTCTATAAATTCCATATTTGCGGAGAGATCCCTAAAAAGCCAGCGTTAACCTGCTTCGGTGTGTAATATATTACGCAGAATGCAATCATTAATCTTTAATCATAAAGAGCATACACTATACCATACATACCATGCAACAATACCATTAGTTGTCCAACTCTTTCATCCACCACCCCCATAATGTAACATTTTATCCGTCGCTCGCTACATGTTGTGCCGTAGCGTCCGTTAAATTATCACGATAATTGCTTTGGCAAGTAGCAATCGTTTGAAACTTGCAACATTCTAATTTTGAATACAAACTACCCTCACAACTGCAACAAAATTAGAAAGCAACGGAGTTATTTTATTTACACTACTTACAAATTGAATAAACATTTTGATATCTAAAAAAAAGGAACTTATAAAAAAAAGCTTCACCTAGAATGTGTCTGTGAAGCATGTATTTTATAATGAAATTACCAGAAAACACGAATTTTCACCGTTCATTAATTGTTCGACAACTCTATGGATTATGCTTCCCATTTTTCTGTAAGCCTTATACCAAAAAAACATAATATCACGCCTGTAATCCCCGAAGAGGTAGGCAGAGGAGTACAGTACACCCCCATGTTTCACGTTACATTTACGTCCCATCATGGAATAGGAGGTGAGCCTATTGCCATACATCGGGCAC
>DWFY01000208.1:0-11231 GCA_018246875.1 Creonpyge creon creon | reverse complement strand
GGGACGCATAACATAACAGGTGAAACGTGGGATTATTACACTTCTCCGCCTAGTCCTTCGAGAAAATACAGGCGTGATGTTATGTTAAGTTTCTATATTGTGTCGTTATGCTGCAAAGGGAATAGTCCGGATATTAAATACGACCATACGAAACCAAGGTTGATGAAGATTGAGGATTTCTATTAAGTTTTTGTGAAACAAATCGTTGCCGAGATTGATGAATGTGGCGCACGGGGGAGCCGCCTAGACGTTGACCGATCGATGCCCGCACATTTTCCTTTGTTACACTTTGAATAGAACTAGAATGAGAGAATGACAGTTTTTCTTTACGAGTAACATAATAGTTAACAGCTTACAGTTTTTCTTTACTCCCTCCAAGGCGTGGGAACTTTGCCAACTCTCCGTTGATCAGTGCTGTCATTGGGGTCGTAACTCTTCTCATTCGTAACGGAAAGTATTGTCTGATAGTAGAACAATAAAAGAGTTGATGATTTAAATGATAATAATACCTGAAAATATCAGAAAAGCAAGAACATTTAAAAAGTTGCTTCGTACATACTTTCTATTCCAAAATTGATTTGACATTTTTAACTGAAAGTATTTATTGATATGTATATCTATGTATTTATTGTGTATACCTACATGTATATAGAATATACATATTTATATATATAGTTGTACATAAATATACATATAGAATATTACTAGTAGTAGTGTATTGTATATTACTTATGTATACTTATTGTTTGTATGTGTGTGTAAATATATATAACATTATTATAATACATGTTCTCACCATCACTTACGGTTAACTGGGAGAGAATGCCATTAGGCATTAAGTACGCCCTTGTACTCCTTACTTTAAGGTGTTACAAATGAATAAATAAAATAAATAAATAAAAATAAAATAAAAAGGCAACTATCATACAAGATGTTTTTCTTCACTGTTATATCGAAACATGTACAATGTAAAAGATTGCATAATTAGGATTGCATGAAGTTTGCGCTTCGATTCGAAAATGCGATGCCGGGAATAGGAATCCAAAATAGAGTACTGCTACTTTTTGTTTGTTATAATAATATTATATTCGGGATTGATAAGTTCCAAGGTGGAGGAAGCGGTAGGGACGCTACTGGGGAACGCGGGCAGGATTCTTGTCCATTTTGTCCTTCAGAGGGGAGATTTTTGTGGTCCCTTTGATTGAAAGTTTCGCAGGTTCCTATGAAGTAAAACATTTTGCTCTATTAAGAAAGAATATCGTCCCATCGTCGGGAAGTTTATTTTTAAACGATTATAGAAATAGGATGTTATAAACAGCATGATATAAAAATCGTGATAGAAAAAGCGTGTTCCAATTTACAGATCGCTCCTTCCTTCCTTCGTTCCTTTAACTAAACATTTGTAAAGGAAACATTGTTAATTTTCTAAAAAATCTGGCTTAACAGACAATGTAAAAGACTTAAGTGACAAGTTCAGAAAATGTTCTCGAGTTTACCTTTTAAATTGCCCATTTTGCCGACTTACGTTAAGCTAAATTTAAATACTGATCCCTTGAATTGTTAAGTCTAATTGTACCTAGACATAGGAAGTAAGCTGAATATAAAGTTAAATATAGGCTAATAAAGCTAAAAATAAGTTTCCATTTACTGTGTAGAGGAAATATCACCTTTCAGATTACGGGCTTTTAGTGAAACTTGGCTGGGATTATTTTAGGCGTCTAACATACGAACAATGTACCATTTTGTTTAAATGACAAATAAAAATATGGTATATTACATGATAAGCCTATTTTACGAAGTTCTTCAAACGAAGCAAACAATGGAATGAACGCTTCATTAGCATTAGCTAAATCATGCTTGTTATGTAAGCACGTATAAAGGTATCTAAATATTGACTTCATTACAAAAATAATAATATCTTCGGACATTTCCACACACAGATATCTGATCTCAAAGTAAGCATCAAGTGAGCTTGTGTTATGCTAAGCAGACCGCTGATAAATTACGATATATATAAATATATACTTGTATAGACATTTTTTACACCCAAACACAGAACAAATACTTGTGCTCATCACATAATTATAATTTGTTATAATTGTGTACGTTATTATTATTGTGTAATTGAAGTTAGTCTCAAAGTGAATGGGTGTACAAACGTTATAGTTTTTCAACGTTATTATTATGCTAAAGAATAAACAACATACTCAGTAACATTCATTCAAAATCAATACAAAAATGGATGATAATCCTACCACATACGTTATCGGTACTTGAGATTTCGTTAAATATCTTTGATTTGTTTGGCCTTCGTTTGACCGATCTCCATGAAAGCTGGCACGTGGTGTGTTTTTCATGAAGAATACTTTGCTATTCACTTTTCGTTTCGCCGATCACCATGAAAATTGTGATACCATGTAGGTATTTGGGTATGAATAATATTTTTTATAATAGATTTATCAGTTAGTTGACTGTATGAGCAGCGCCACACAATCAAGCATTGGATCAATAATTAAATAATTGTAATTCATTTCGTACAACGTTTGCAATTAGCTGTTAATAAATTGTAGAGTTTGGAGCAATAAGTCTACCTACAATAATATTCTTAAATTGTTTGAAATAAAACATAAGATGACATCACGCCTTCCTTTACTAATATACTTGCATCATGTACCACAATATTCCTTATAACCCGCATAAAAATGTAACCTTAAAACAGCATGTAACATTTAACATCAGAATATAACGTACATTAAAGTTAATAAGTACGTAATTTTCTAAACTTCTAGTTGGAATATTTCGTATTGATCATACTTCATTTTGAGTTCTCTAATTGAATAATATTATTCAATAGGTATTACACAGTATATCTTAAACTTTTATTTCATAACGAGCTGAATTCGAAGTGTGAAAAATATGGAATTATTAACGTACATTTTCAAAACCTTTTCGGGCCGCTAACGTGGTGGGGCCGGAGAGACTAATTGACAAACTTTTACATTCGAATTCGATGAAGAACTTTAACGTTTCAGATAAAGTTTAATTTGTAAAAATACGTTTATTTCTTTTATTAAATTACATCAAATGCTTTTTGTTCTTTGTAACTAAGGAATAATTTCAGGATAACGTTACTTATACTAATAAGTCTTACGTTTCAAAAGATACTTATTAAGTGATCTTCATGTACCTTTCGATTATATCTATCTGTATTGTTGTTAAGTATGTATGTTGTTATTGGTGCAGGATATTGGAAAAATAAACGTTACTTTCTTTCTAATTCTGACTCCTCAGGACTCCAAATAACAAGAGATCTGCACCTTACTCCACAACGCCATGCTAATCCACATTGGTTATAGGTAAATAGTAAGGTCAATAGCTATTGTTTTAGCCCTTCCATGATTGCTTTGGAAAACTGTATACTGCGTAATCGAAGCCTTTAATGTTCTTATAACGTTTTCGTCTCATTTTTGATAAATACAGAATCGGATTTGGTAATATCGGCCCCCATTGGGGTACTCAATAGAATTTTTTAATAATCGGATTATGTTCAACTCGACATCTCCTTTTAACCAGAGTTCGGGTGAGGGTGGTGCGAACATAAAGTTTATTTTAACTTGACCCGTGATAGGGACGATATACATACCTTATATGGGACTTCAGATTTATTTGATATGACCGGAGGACCATACGCCCTTTTGTTATTATTATTATAACAAAAATAACAATTGGATCATGTTATCTATTATTTTAACGACTGAGAGGAGGAATTATACTCGTATTGCAATATAACTAATTGACTGAAAAAAGCTGAAACATAATGTCTCTTGTTTGACGAAACAATTAACTCGTGGATACTAATGAGAGAGTTATAGATGCACAGATACGTAAAATGCACAGGAAATAGCTATCCTTCAACGTCCAAAACTACTATTACATCCCACACTAATCCTCCAGGTAGTATAGAAGCCATTCGGAGATGCGAAGCGTAATCTCCAACAGGATATTGCCACTCCGTATTAATACTCGAGGCCTGGATCGCCTCGGGTCTGTACATAAACATACGTGAATGTGTGTGTACACGTATTTGTTTGGGATGATTGAGAGTTATCGACTATTTCCTCGCCTTACGGATTTACAGACATTAGCGTTACATGTTAGCCTAAGCAGTTTTCTAATTGGTACAGTTTTCGAAAATCTGTTGCTGAATGGCCACTATACCTGGTAGGTATTAACTTTTACTATTGTATATTTGCTGTATCGGTACTTGATGGTACTGCTGCGTGCGATGATGAAGTGAGACTGCATAAGTAGTCGTTATAATTAGTTTTATATAAACTACTAATGAATCACAGATACGCTTATATAGATACCTTTTTTACACCCAGACACACAACAAATATATATGCTTATCACACAAATATATTTCGTGGATTAAGCAGTCAGCTGAGCCAATTGGCTCATCAGTCAAGTTCAGTAGCCACTGGACCCACGGGCGAGTCAATGTATTTGAATAAAAAAACCAACACTTTACCAAAACAACTTTTGTAATAAACATTCTTATCCCAATTATGACTATTATTCGTAAAAGTGGATCTCGCCACTAACTTCTAATATTTGCTAGCCGGCTCCCTGCAAAAAAGGTGTTTACGTAGGAAGATTGAGAATTATCGGCGCCCTGCCTTGTTTGCGAACAAGTCCAACGATCTTTTAGGGACGCTTAAACTGAAGAAATAGGATTCAGAAGGTTGATGTGAATGATAAAAGGTCGTCAGGGTGATCAGTACAGATGGGGATTCCGTAGGGTATAATTTTGCGCCCATTATTTAGAGGCCCTTTATTCTGGTAAATATTAATGATTTATTTTAAAAAAATTCGGTCCTAAGAAAATATTTTCATTAGAAAATTGCTTATAATTTTTTATAACCTTTTCATTCGGTCGTAGAGGTTTATGCTTATAATAGAAACTAAACAAACTCTGTAGGTAGGTAGTAATTCTCCCTGAAAAAAACCACTCCATTTTTTTTATTGATGATTCAATTCTAATATTTTATATGCTTTCCATAAACTTATGTGCAAGGAATAAGCGGTGCGTTATCGGAGTCACGTTAGGAATCATGCCGAGTTATTACTGGAGGTTCCACATTTGCTTGTCACTCTCCAGAATAAATGTTCTGTATTCTTTATATATTTGTGTTTTTTGTTCCAGGATGGGGCGAGTCTCTTTTGTCGTTGCCCAAAAAGTGGCTCAGTACCCAGGTGTACGGTGCGGACGACGAGGATTTCCAAGTGAGAACAAATACAGAGTTAAATATTCTTTTCCTTATATTATGGACGCAAGTGGGTAATTTAATGCTAAACTACTGATGGATAAATGAAAAAATATCAGATGTAATAAACACATAAAAGACCAGTTTTATAATTTGTATAGTAATTTAAAACATTCACCCGGGCACGTGTAAATTGTGGAACGAGCTTCCATCTAAGGTTTCTTGAGAGGTAGTCATCTTTGGAAACCTTAGAAGTTTCATGAAATGAGGTTCTTCAAGAAAAGCGCAAAGAGAGGTCTTCTTCAAAGCCGGCAAAGCCTTGGGTCACTCGGGTATTGCAAATGTCCATAGGCGGCGGTAATCACATATCGTTAGGTGGCTCGTATGAGTTGTCTGCCTGTTCGCTAGGTCAAATATAAAAAAAATACATTGCGATTATTATTAATAACTGTTATCAACTGATCGAAATTATAATGATGAAGGTTTGAAGCCCCCAAGAAGATCCAGTTGCAGAATGCCTAAGTAAATTAATTCTTAAATGTCTTCCTGTCGAAATAAACTCACTACCTGTATTTCACATACTAGCATGTGATTGTTGCGTCAAAAGATTTGTTCGAGACTCAAATGAGAAGAAAGCAGTATTCGAAGTAGCTTTGCAGTTAATAATAACAAATTTTTCTATTTTTTTTTCGTCTATAGGATGTCCAACTTCGGAAACTTCCGGTGCCTGATCTCCAGGCTACAATGGATTCGTACTTGGACTTTGCTGCTGTGATCGTGAGCCAACAACAACTGGAAAACACACAGGGATTAGTGAAGGGCTTCATGGCAGAACTGGGTCCAAATCTGCAAAGTTTGTTGCTGGATAGACAAAAAGAGATGAGTAACTGGGTAAGTTGAAATTAACAGTTAACAGTTAACAGAGTTAACAGAAACCTTCTGATCGTGTGGACGTATTAAATTAGACTACGTACTATGCAATTATTCACTAATATGGCACGATATTTTACAGCGCTATCGTTTTGTATTTTATTGTAAATAATACAGAATGTAAGTAAGATAGATAGTCTAAATAGTTGATGATTATCTCAAAGATTTTGCATATCCCAAAAATAACAAAACTTACAAAAATAAATATATATAGAAGCATACATATTTTTTCAGTACGTTTTGCGCATATGATATAAAATAATCTCTGTTTCATATATCTTCGATATCATTGTATACCATTGTATTATAAACATTACAACTGGAACATAAAAATCCAATGCGTAAAATTTGTTTTCATAGCTTTTCTTTTTTCCATCTCTTTTCCATTATAGGTAGCTACAACAAAAGTTTCCATAATTGTAAACAATGGCGTTACATGAGCAGTATTGTTCCAACCATTCGGTCTCACTGCGCGATACTAAAACATTCAACATGGGCAGAAAAAATAAACCTCAGCCGTGATAGAAATGAACGCAAAATTATGGGCATATTCATCACTTTGTCTAATATACTTAGTTATTCAGAATCATGGTCTAGAGAAAGTGTCAAAAAATAAATTTAATGATGGCGAAGTGTTAATGAGAATATTACAGCTGTTAAATGAAGCGAGCAGTGACGAACGCTTGTTTGACGTGGCATTAAAATTATTGAAAAGCGTATGTGTGTGTATGCATGAAACGTTTAAATTAAGAGGTAAAAGTTATAATGGAGAAACGAACTTTTTAGTTGGACCTGAAGACCAAAGTGTACATAAATATGAAGTGATTTACAACAGAACTTGTTTAAATTTGAAAAATCACATTGATGAAAAATTACTGAGCAGTGAGACGAAAAAGGAAAGAAATCATCGATCTATAACTAAATTAAAATATGACAAGAACTCCCTCGAAACATTCAATGATAGACATGAAAATATAAAAAATATTAATAAAGTATACAAAAATAATCTGGATATAATGTATAAAATTTTAATAGGAACTAAAAATAATCATAAATATAGTATACGAAAATACCGCATATCCAGGCGGTCTCAAATATTTGACACTTCGTTCAAAAATTCCATACTTATTATCACGTTACATCCGGACTCAAGTAAAAATTTTGGCATGTTCGTCAACAATACCATAAGAGTAAGCGAAGCGGAAGTAAAAAATACCCTGCATGGAAATAACTCTGTCAACATTGATGTAATAGACAATAATTTTGAAAAAATTACAGATGAAATAACTAAATTAACACCAGTACCGGATTGCATATTACTTTCAATATATAAGTTTCTAGAAAAAAAATGGAAGGGTGACAAAATAAAGGCATTCAAGCTGCTGCGCAAACAAAATACTATAAAAATATATATTAATTTATCTGTTGAAAATGACCAAGAAGATTATACTAGAATGTGTTGCTCTAATTCCACTATTTCTATATGTAATTCGAATAATGAAGAAAAAGATAGTGAAAATACTACATATCAGTTCAGTCAGAACCTTAACAATAGTGAAAATATTAAAAATACTGTTGCTGATAACAAACATACAATTACTAAAATAAAAAAATTATTTAAAATATATGATAAACAAGTGAATGACGGAAGCCAACCGATTATAAACATGGAGCTACTTGGTAATGAAGAGAATAGTTCTACTTGTTTCAGGAATTTGAATTTTTGTATTAGAAATATCGTTAAAGAAAATAGTTCACATAACACAAATGATATTTTTTCACCTGGTTATAAAAGTGATCGGTCATTAAGTAGCATGTCATTGGCTCCCTATGTTTTTTTAACTACAACTATAGCCAATTTATTCACGAATGAACCGAAGATAACATTTTCAATTCAGCAAAACGACATTAAAACAAAAAACTTTATACAAAACAAACCGAGGAAACATGAAAATGCTAAAATCAATAGTAACATACATACGAAAGCCAACTATTTTGTAGAAACGCCAATACCAAAAAATAATTTGAATTTTTTTGTAACGAATGGGTATTATGCTGAGCCAGTAGCGATGATCACCGACAAATATCTACTAAACCCATATTTAAATAATAAAACTGGAAGTTCTTTAAGAATTAATAACACATTGTATATGTTCGATAAAAATATCGATTCTGAAAGAGAACACTTAAATAAAGATACAAATACAAAAGTCTTTACGAATTCTATAAAAGATGCCTTCTTAGAAGCGTCACAAAGTAAAACAGGTATAACACCTGATTGGAGTATTACACCGAATGAGTTTCATGATGAAAAAACAAGAAGTTTTTCCCAAGGAATAAAAAAGGAACCTGTGAAATTATTCTATCCTTTTGCACTTCTTGACGATGCTAACCAAACTACTACAGCAATGTCAAAGTATAATGACAAATTTTTAAATCACTTGAAATACAAATACTTCACCCATAATATGCTAAATTCCTTCAGTAACATTCCAAAAATTCACGTCAGTACACAAAATCCCCTTAATTTGTATAATACTTTGGACGATTTGAGTGTAAACGAGTACAACACTCTTAAAATTATGTCCAAGCCAGTTGCAGACTATGCTACAATAGCAGAAACTGCGACGAAACCATCTTACACTCTCTATGATGATTTCTCGGTCCAAAAATCAGACAAAGAAGGAAGAAGTTATGCCATTACTGCTAGTAGTGACGTGAATCTCTGGTCATCTGAAAAATTATGGCCGACAGCTACTAAACTTCGAGACACGAATTTTCATACGAACTATTCAATATTTTCTAACAGTTATATCCAATCTACTATAGTTACACCAACTTATAACGTGGAGAATTCTATTATTCAAGTACCATATCTACCACTCTCCATTCCAAGAACGCGAAAAAGTATAAAATCGTTGCGTATTAATAAGAACACTGATAATCAGTTCATGCATCGATTACGAAAAGCAACTGATAATTTTCTTACCAGAACGGTTGTTGAATATGTAACACTAGCCACAACCGGAACCAAACACATACCTCAATTAGATACTACGATAAACGAAGCATTTAATATGAGTAGTGGTGTATTTACCAATAATGTCATAAGCCAGTGGTGGTCACAAAAACTCATACCACATAAAAGTATTAAAAGGGGGACATTGAAGTTTAATGTTCATTACTATACGCCCTATGATAAAGATATACAGACTACAACTGAAATTCTAACTCATAACAAGGGAGTTTCTGGAAACTATTTAGCGCACTTATTAAATCAAGAAGGAGCACAGAGCACAGAAATTGCACAGACTAAGAACTACGAGTATAATATGAGTCGTGACGTTCCTAATAAAAATCAGTTAAAAAGTAGAAGTAATAAAATAACAATTACCACAGGAGAAGAACATACTTCAGTGGAAGATACTAAATTTACGCAAAAATCAAAAGAAAGTAATGCGACTTCACAAAAGGCATTGCACGCAAGTGATAGGACTAATATTATTGCTTACCGTGTCAATTCTAGAAGACGGGTCCGACTAAGAGATTCTACACATACTGATTCACCAATGCTCTCGCAGGTAAATATATTAAAATTAACTCCATCAAACCATGCAATAGATGTGCAAAAAATAAAGAATAGACAATTTTTCAACGCCGAGAAAGTAGACATGTTAAATATAACACATGTACCTCGTTTGGCGTCAGAAAAAAAAATTCTAATTAAGGATGGCAATATTATTAAACCAGATAATGTAATTATTTTCATAAAAAAAGAACAAGCTATAAATAAGTCAGATGGACCTGCTATAAATAATAAATTGAAAGTAATGAATAAAAATGGAAATTCGATAAAGGTCATTACAGTAACGAAAAATATATCTATTGATAACAGAACAAAAGATCACCTTGATATAAACATTGACGATATTGTGAATAATCCTACATTTCAATCAAATAATAAACAAAAGACATATTTTAGGGATTGTACTGTCATGAATACAACGTCAGAAAATGGAGAGCGTAGTATATCTAGTCACACTAAAAATGTTTTAAGTATGTTAAATCAATCAACAAGTTTCAGTACTGAACATGATAAAGTGTTGTATAAATCATTTTCGACTTTCAATTATTGGAATCAATCAAGTACAAAACCAAATGGTGCTATTGCAAGATTTGATTTAACCTCTTTAATAAAATTTCCATATATCAATACTCACTCGTTAAAATATCCAAAAACAAATTTGACGATGCTTAAGCCAACAACTAAGATTACACCCGTTTACTTGCAACTTAAAGAACATTCGAGTAGTTTAGAATATACAACATTAAAACAATACCCAATTCAGATGTCACGAAATACTTACAAAACAATTTTGTTAAACAATAATAACAAAGATGGACAACAAGCTTTAAATTATAAAAACAAATCTTTACAAAAATCTGTCAAAATTAAAATTGAGCCAGTAAATGGAAAAATCTTGTCACCGGCAACTTTAGATCGCAATCATTTTATAAGATCCGCAAATACTATTATAACTAAGGAACGCACAAAGTTCAACAAATCTTTTTCACATGTACAAGATATACTAAAACCTACGACTCAAAGAAAAGAAGTGGTAATGACAGTTACTCCATCAGAAAAGTCCGATAACTTTACATTTGTCATACATATCAATTCTACTATACTTATTCCGGCCACAACTATTAATACTGTGCGAGGCGTTCACGATTTTCGAGTGCCACTAAACATAACTCAAAGGAAAATGATCACACAAAGTAATCAAAAGAATCAGATATTTATAAAAGATGTAACTAAAAAAATTCTACAAAAAATTGATAACGTAACAGTTTCTTCGTATGACTCTGTATATACTCAACCGAGATTAAATGAAGCAAACACAATACCTCAAAAATCTCTACATAAAAATGAAACAGTAATGAATCAAGAAGTTAAGGAACAGTATACGCCTCATATGCAAACAGTTGCAATGAAATCGGGTTTATCAATTTCTACTCGAATAAATACTGCGG
>DWFY01000207.1:0-11233 GCA_018246875.1 Creonpyge creon creon | reverse complement strand
ATTTTATATTTTTGTGTTAGTGTATTTTTGTTGCTTTTCTTCTGTCATATTATTTTATATAAACTTTGTACTTATGGGAGGGCGCTGGTCATCCACAACACAAGCTACCTTAGTGTGGGACCAACGATCTAACATTGTTGTATTTTAGTTATTTGACGTGCTTTAAATAAATATATGAAATATTTTCTGAAATTCCAGCCTTTATTCACGCTTACCGCTAATATATCTTCTAATTTCAAATGTAACGCAAAGAAATATGTGACCGACTGGCCTCCTTAACTAGTTTCTTAGAACAGATTGGTTACAAGGTGTCGGGTGGCGTAGTGGTGCCGGGTTGCGCCGCTCGGCT
This sequence comes from Creonpyge creon creon, assembly GCA_018246875.1. Taxonomy (NCBI): domain Eukaryota; kingdom Metazoa; phylum Arthropoda; class Insecta; order Lepidoptera; family Hesperiidae; genus Creonpyge; species Creonpyge creon. Next base: position 10,884 of record DWFY01000207.1, on the reverse strand, counting down.
CGTATGTCAAAACGCATCGACTCGGAACCGCGGATCAAGGTAACGGGCTGTATCTCAGTTTACCAACGTGTGCTCTGTCGCAAATCGCTAACAGAACAATCAATGGTGTTCAGATCGAACTCAACTCAGCATGCTTAGTGAAGTATAATTTTCACTAGAATTGCGCAACGATCCGCAGTGAGTCACGATCCGAAATTGTCAGTTGGGACGGATGGGATGGCTAGGTTGGTGAATTGTTCGCGAGGTGGGGGGTTGTGTTTGAAACGGCCGGTTCGTTGGTGTGGTGAGGCAAGCCCGTCATGCACAGGCGGCGACGCGTGACGGCGGCATCCGGTGCGGGCCCTCGGAAGCAATAACGACCGCCCTACCCTGCGCCATGTCCCGGCTGACAAGTGCACGTTCCTTGTTCGCGTTTAGACTCACTATTATACATAACAATTTGTTGTGTTACTATGGTTCATTTGTAAGCTATCGGAAGGTATAACAATTGCTTGTTTTAAATTGCAAACTATAATATTATTGATGTATAGATTACTGTATACTGTCAAGCTTACTGTATAATTCGGCATAAACTGACAATAATTCGTTGAGAATATAGGTCACGGAGTTTACATAAACAAACCGTATCCAACCACGCACGTAAGTCTTCATATTATCATACATTGTTACCACGTTGGTTCTCAAGGACTATTTTCAATGCACGTTCTTCATCAATTGTTCGAAATTCGGACGCGTATACAATGCCCATTCTGTTAGCTTATTACACGATAACAGCACCTTGTATTGTTAAAAGATCCCAATACTCGCTCATCCGAGATAACGTCCAATAGATAAATTATTATGTCTAAAATTTAAAAACGGCTCTTCACTGAATATTGGATAATAATAATACTACCTTGGTGCAACTGACACACAGCCGACTGATCCGAAACTAACCAGCGCACGTACTATAGCAACCTGATACCTATAAAATACAACCTACATTTGTAAATATGTATTCATATAGATAATTTTACGTCCAGACCGATTGTACCAGGCGGGAATGTAATCGCCGAAGTGGTAGGCAGAGGAGTGTAGTACACTCCCACGTTTCACAGCCGCCCGTGGAGGACATGCTCAGCTCGGAGTCGCTCTCCATCAGGGAGAGCATCAGGGCCGCCGAGGCCCTGGCCCCGCTCATCCTGCCCACCGTCGAGAGTCAGGCCGTTTGCGAGAAAGGTAACGCCTAGTTGAAAAAGTATCATCTTAATCGCCTAACCGGTCAGCGAATATATATATGTCGGAGGATTGACAAGCTGATTAGGTGCATTTGAATGTTGATCGGACGTCTTCAGATCGTGTGGGCGTGTACGCACAGGTATTCACCAAAATAAAAGTCTCACAGTATAATCTGATCACTGTACTACTTGTTGCAATTAACAATCGCCAAAAATATTTAAATAAGGCAGTATAAATAAAGTTCAAGCCTGTAAAAAATTACTCCCACCCCTCCCACTCTCTCGTAATTCTAGGTGGAGCCACTTGGGCTCACCACAAAACCTGGTGAAGCTGTGAAGGCCATTAGGGTCAACAGCATACTGACATTTCGAAAAAAAAAAAAAATTATATCAGCTATTTTTACATCCTTAGGGGTAGTATGTTTTCTTCAAGTTTAAATGGGATCAAACAGAAAATGTACCCTCCCAAAAAAATCAAGATCGGTTCATAAATGAAAGAGTTCTGAGGTAACAAACAAAAAAATACAAACGGATTTAGAACCATCTTTTTTGAAGTCGTTAAAAAGACAACATTACAATCATAATGGCAAATTGTTAAACAAATTCTTAAAATTAATGTAAACAAGAGCAATACGCAAAAGGGCAATTGAAAGTTATTCTTGACATCTTTAGTAGATTGTCTAAATATTTATTTCTTGCTTAGTACATACATACGGTAGTTTGTATCCATTTAAGAGTATTTTAATGATTATAAATTTATATGTTACGTTAATAAGTTACGTTATTAATTTATAAAAGCAACAATACACGGAATACGATTCGCTACAAACCAATAATAATAAACGTAGTCAGGTTATGAAGGTGGATAGTACATTGGGAAACGAATAGGCAATATCAGGTTCGGCCTATTAACGCTATAACAACTACATGTGAACAACATGGCCGGCACGATGCGCGACACCAGAAATGCCAGTGTCGCTCTCGCTCCCAGTTTCACTTGACGTGTTTCAGCTAATTATTTAACAGTATGAGTGTCTGTACTTATGTATATCGGTGTATAATGACGAATGTTTTAACATTATATTATAGTGCATGGTTTAGCGCAGGTTTGGCCATAAACTACGTGGTCAGCCTTTTTAGCGCTCCTAAGACACTAAAATTGAAGTTAGAGCCACCAGCGTGCCTCAGTGACCCTAAATATGGGGTGCACAAATACATAAAAGCCAATGTAAGTTATCCCAATTTTCATTTTTCATCTATATATTAATACGTGTATCATCAAACTTTGGACCCCTTTTTACGAAAATTGGGCGAACGAAACACTATGAAACTTGGCACAGGTAAAAATCACATGGAGGATCAGTGCAGAAAAGTATTATTTTCTTAAATAATTCGTTATAAACACCTTATTTTAACAAATAAAAACAAATTACGCATACTACGGCACACAATCTAATATGAATTGAACACTGTACCTACGCGTTAGTGTTCCCAATACCAATAGTGTTACACGTATATATGCGTGAGTGTGTCAAATTCGTTGTAACTTGACAAAACGCAAGCACAGTTGCCAATTTGAGGAGAATTCCCTGAATTATGAGGAATTCCAAGTCTATTGGCGGTTCGAGTGAGGATGGGTTTTGTGCGGGGGAACCTATTGATTTGTACTCTTTAACATAAAAACTTCAATAACGTTCGTATTTGAAGTTTTATAAATTACGATCGAATTTCGATCGCTCCTGGACCACTAGTACTGATAAAAATATAGTAACAAAAGCTCATGGTGTGTCGCAGCTCATCCAAACTGAAAGAGATCCGCCTGTGCGACGTTCGCTGCAAGCACGACTCGGCCAAGAGCTGCCAGCTGAGCCGCGAGCTGGCGCGGCCGCTGCGCGCCGCCGACCCCTGGACCTTCACCATGATGTTGGAGTGCAACATGAACCGGCACATCACGATTCGCGGAGCATTCGTGTCTTTGAAGGTAGTTTTTTTTATTTTTATTGTACGTATTACCTACGTTTTTATCAAAAGTGCGGCAAAAGTCGAAAAAAAAATAAACACTTTTATTGATCTGTATCAGGTTTTCAATTGATAAGAATATAATATATAACGTACAAATCAGGTGATTGATGCAGCGTTACTCATAAGGCCCGAAGAATATGAAATGATTAACTGAACTTAAATAAATAACTATTGAAATAATTACGTAACACGTAACATCACGCCCGTAATCCCCGAAGAGTTAGGCAGAGGAGTGTACTACACTCCCACGTTTCACAAGTTACGTTTACGTCCCAATATGGAATAGGTGGTGAGTCTATTGCCATACACCGGGCACAAGTTCAGACTCCGAGCCACTACTAGAAATTCTAATTTTTAGAAAAATCCAATAGCACCCGACCGGGATTTGAACCCAGGACCTCTCGATCGGCAGTCGCGTTTGCAACCAACACGACCAACGAGGCAGACATTCATACACAAATATCTAAATACAATATTTATTCAGGTAATTATACACCCAGGCACAAAGCAAACTCACCCAACCCAACATTCAATTTCATTACATAACCGAACCACGGGACCAGTGAACCAAAAAATAAACAAAATTTTGTGTTGTAAAAACTTCAACTAAGCAACATCAACTAAGGTCTCATAACATCATGGTATCCCGTACAAGTGCTATTAACCTTAACTACTCAGTTAATTCAACTCTTATTCCGCTTTCATCGTTTATCCACCCCAGTGACGTCAATCGGTAACTTTAACAAAGCTCTTTTGTTATATGAATTAACTCTTCACATCTCCACCCACACACAGATAAATGTAAAGTAAATCACAAACCCCCACAGACGTGCTCTAAAAGTGTAGGTGTGTATTGGAATCACCTCATTTTCGGAAGTCGGTATAAAAGATGGCAGATTGCAGACACGACTGGCGGGCGTTAAGGCGAAGTGATCGTTTCGATATTTCAATTTTCGCTTAATAGCCGACAGATAATTTTGATAATTATATTGTGACTTTTGAGAACATTAATAGTATTTTTGATAGCGTTAAGGAAAGTCACCATTGTATTTCTGTTTAAGTTTTTATCACATCTGGTCGATTATATTAGGACTTATGCTGTGAAAGTCAAGTGGACTAGTACAGTATGCAAAACATATTTTTTTATCCATATATTAATTGAATATTGTATGTCAATAGGCTCACCCCTACGCCATGATGGGATGTAAACGTAACTGGTGTAAAGTAGGAGTGTAGTAGTGTAGTACACTGCTCTGCCTACTATTTCGGGGATTACAGGCTTGATGTCACATTTGTACTAATTAAATATCCCTAGACTTAAATTACCGTATATTGTTTTGTAATTACAATAAATCTTATGATTTAAAATATAAAATTAATTATTTCTGTCGAGAAAGCATAGTAACGTGCTTTGCTACTGAAAGGAAAAAACAACCAAAAGTTATTTTCAACTGAGAGACTGGAGAAAACAAAATACTTTGTGCAAACTACAATAATATATTCATTTATTTCATATTATTTCATTCCTCCGTGGCAGATAGCGCAAGCAATGTACAAAAGATGAAACTTGAAATATATTCGATGGACCCGCGAGACTGCGTCTTAACGCTTGCAGCTAAGACGGACGGACGGCAGGGGGCAGGTAAAGGGGTCAAACGTCATCGATCGAGGGGTGGCGTCCACTCTATCTGTGCAATCACCGCCCTATCTGCACTTGTATCAACTTGTGTCGGATGTCTTGTTCCGGACATGTGTGTTCTGCGACGATACAACATGTCGAACTTTTCGTGTTGACAAAGGTCTTATCACTAGGTTCCGGTTTTCAATAGCGCACTTGTAATATGTTGATCTCTTGGTATTATGAAGAGGATGTTATATTTGCATCAGTTATTCACTGTATGATACATATATACGTATGTTATATGTACATATACGTATGTGTACAGAAATGTAGGTTTTAAAAAATTATTTGTGTTTTAATCAGTGCATGTTATAAGATGTATTCAGTCCATTAAAGTATTTCTCGTAAATTGTCTTTGTATCTATTCGTCAGTGACAATGTTAACAGTAATATCTTACATTGAACAGTATAGAGAAATGCTTTTTAGTAGTTGTGTTATTCTCAATTTGCACCTACTTTCACAAACATTGTAGTGTTCATATATTTCTGTTCGACGACATTTTAAGATACAAGGCCGCCTAGTCGCATTACCCCACTGTTGGGCACTAATGACTTTAAGCAGCCACTGATCAAAATATTAGACAGTGACCTTTGACAGGACTAAATGATTATAGCCTAATGATAATAATCTGGGCCGATACAACACTGATTTAATTTAATAAGCACGTGTAGTTGCTTTCGTAGTAAAATTATTATGTTTAGACTGTCTCGTTGGTCATGTTGCTTGCAAACGCGACTGCCGTCCTGGGTTCAAATCCCGGGTCAGGTAGTATTGAATTTTTTCTAAATTGGATTTTCTAGTCGTGGCTCGGAGTCTGGATTTGTGCTCGGTGTATGGAAATAGACTTACCACCTATTCCATAACGGGACGTAAACGTAACTGGTGAAACATGGAAGTGTACTATAGTCTTTTGACTACCTCTTCGGGGATTACAGGCGTGAAGTTAAGTAATTATTACGTTTTCTGTATTATTATACAGTGTATATTAAGTTACGTAATTATTACGTTTACTGTATTATTATAATACTGTGTAGTTGCTCTAAATCACTTTAGGATATCTCTTTGAGCTGAAATTCAATCCAAATTGTCAAATGCATATCGTAGATGCAGCGAACTATTTAAGAAACGTTCAAAGAAAAGTACACCCACGCAAGTTGAACAATACCAATTCATCTCTCACGTCATTTTCGTTCTTACACCGTGGAGATTAGAGTCGTAATACCGTGCGTTTAATGGGTGAAACGTTCGCATATGAGTGGTCGGTCGTAGCAAGACTTAACACTTCATACTTAAGCAGCAATACATGTTTAATGGCGGTCACTTTGTGAGGACACACGTTACTCCCGGAGGAGGGCTTTTGAAAACTACGTGAGCGTGTTTCCACTGTTACAGCTAAGGTGCCGTATAAATGGTGAGGTACATAAACGTACATAGAAAGTCATATTCATGCCAACATTAACACATGAATTTAACACATTTTTTCAAGTATCAGGTGCGTAATACCTTTTTGAAAATATGTACATAATACAGAATTCGTACGCTTACATAAGTATGTGAGAGTACTGTACCGCACATTTCACTGAAGTTCACTTTGCACCTTATACAATAAATACTGTAAGTTCATAATGCAGAAACAAATAAAATCACCAAACCTAAATATATACTCGTATGCAGAATAATGTACAACGAATGTGAACCAATGTAGTGTAAAACATTCTAGAACGTTCTAGATCCATCGAGATATAATCTAGCTGTATAATGGATCCGCGCCCGCACCTGCAAGCATGGAACGCGTCCACACGGACAGTCTTACCGAAGTACTCCTTTGTAAGGGTCACTCTCAATACCGCCTCTGCATATTTCAACCGAGCCGCGACCACAGCTCGCTTCGTAAACGCTATCTTTACGTTGACCTGCAATTTTATATATGCGTTTGTGACACTGGAAAGCAATCGAAAATCACGCTTATGGTTTGGTAATAAGGTGTACTGAGATGTTAGGTAGAAGAATGGAGTAAGTTAGCAAAGGAGCGAAAGCCAAGCAGTGGTGGCGCTTGAAATATTAGCAGCTTCAGTCCCCAGATGTGTGCATTCACGGAGACACCTAGCTACGTGAGATATTTGCGTTTTGATATCGGCCTTTGAGCGGCGAATGAATTTGCCGAAAGCCTTTGGCATTCGCTTTACTCGTTGTGTTTTTGTTGTCTGTACGCTTCGGCAATTCTTATCTCTAAAGGAATCTCTGGTCTAAGGTATGGGTAGGAAATTAGACGAGAAATTTTGCGGTAACCTCTACTACGTTCATTCTGATTCTTACTCTATACGTTTCTACACAGATTCCATTAAACTTCCTCCCAAATTAAACGAACGAATTAAAGGGCGGTTTAATAGAAATAATATTTTACCATTAAAATTAATTTCTAGTTTGTAACGTAAGTTTATTAATGAATCTGCCGATTCCAATAAATAATTACATGTCAGATGGCAATCAAAGTTTATCCTAATAATATTCATCAAGACTAACTTAAAATAGTTAATGAGAAATGACTAATTAAACTTCAACGTAGCAGAATAGTAATAATAGTGTCTTTTATAAAGTCAAATCTAATTTTTAACAAAAAGCTACTTATAATAACGCAACAATCAATGTTAACAATTCTCTAAACGTAACAAATAAATTGTTCTTTCTGCATTCAGAAAATTAATTAACCATTTAACAAAAGATACGTAGCGGATAACAATGATCTTGCAATTGTTCATATCCATGGCTGTTAATTATACGATGCAGTCGCATCAAAAACTGTTGAAAAACAATACGAAGACAGAACAGCTGGCCATTGTTCGCGGAACAGTGACGAACTGGTCCGTGAGAGGTGGTTGGCGGTTCAATCCGGTGCGGGCTTTTACTGCTCACGACGCGATGTCGAATCCACATTGAACATCAGACTGAAAAGTCGTTAAAAATTCTTGATGATATGTTGAGCCTGTATCACCATATTTATCAACAGCATCATTCTCCTTATTATTGTTTCAATGTCCAACTCTGATATTGATATGTGAACCGGTACAGTGCATAATAATATATATAAATTATGCAGTGCATATATAAATTATTTTATCAGACGTTTACACAGCCGGGATTCAAACCCGGAACTTTGTACGCTCTGTATGAAACCATCGTAACGAAATTACGTATGTCTAAAAATAAAATTTACTTGATGTACAAAATAACAGTGAAATGATAATAATAACAATAAAATGAACGGGGAAAGTAAACCGTAACATTACCCACTAACATCCATACGTAATTTCACGCCTGTAATCCCCGAAGAGGTAGGCAGAGGAGTGTAAACTGTAATGTACTAACATTCATCGTGTTTAATTTAACTTCACTAACAGTATCGTTCGCATCCTTATACATTCGTATATCCAATATTAGACCCAGTTCAACTGGCGTACATTTAGAAAAAAATACCCATTCTGTATTGAATCTAGTTACGATATCGTTTCGTTATGACATCAGCGAGTATTGCGAGGCGTTGCCAAATCGACATCGGCGATGTGGAGGGAGCAAATCTTCTGCGACGCTCATTTGGGAACAGACGGCCAGCTTTATAAAATCCATCCGCATCAGTACATACAGAAATGTTTTCACATACATTGCAAAACGTTTGTAATTAAAATTCTGAGCAAATCGATTTAAATGGCCCGTTGATCCAGTGGTTAGTAAATTTAACTGCTGAACCGGTGGTCGTGGGATTGATTCCCGCACAGAATATACATTCGTATGATGAGCACAAGTATTTGTTATGTGTCTGGGTTTTAAAAAAGCAGATATCTATGTAAGTATACATGTATAATATGTGTGCATATAACCAGCCGATCTTTTGAGAAAGATTGTGTGATGGTAAGCATCAATGCTTACTTTGGGATCAGATGGCCGTGTGTAAAAAAGTGCCAAGATATTGATTTATTTATTTGACAAAATATTAATGCATGTTTAGTTAATACTTGCCTGGTGTATGACAATAGGCTCACCACCTACTCGACTGTGGGACGTAGACGTAATTGATGAAATCTGAGAATGTACTACACTCCTCTGCCTACCTCTTCGGAGATTAAAGGCGTGTTGGTATAGTTTTTTTTCAGTTATTACTTTTACAGTTAATTGGTCCGGGAAGCCGTCATAGTCGTACCCGGCTCTGTGATAGTACTGTCGTAAAAGGCAGTTTTCCTTGCAACATAATCGGTAGATATTAAATTATATATTATATAATCGCAGACATCTTGAAATGGTTGAAAAAATAATTACATAGTCGAGGTATGAGCCAGCCTCAAATTTTAATATTATTTTACGTAACAATATTATTTGAAGTTTGATAATGTTGTTGATAAAATATAAGGACTTTAAATTCAACATTATTTCATTAACATGTAAAAAAACACGTAGATTTGTTACTTTTTTAAACTTATTACTTACAGTTGACAATTATAAGTAGTTTCAAACATCAAAGTAGTCAGGCAGAACAACCCATACACCGGACACCAAATGTATGTAACAGACAGTGATTCACCCCAGTCTGCCCCGTGTCTAAGGGTGTAGATTGTTCAATTCGCAACTGAGCGGAACAATGATTTTCTTTTGAAACTTTAACGGTTTGAAAAACGGGACAATGTAGTTGTACTGAAAATGCGAGCATGTAACTTTCAATGATATGTTTTAAGACATTTTTTTATTCAATCTTCTTTTTCTATCTCTTCTTATATTGAAGGCTAACAGTCAAGTATATAAATCTCAAATTCAAATAATTGCATACATTATAAAATATAGTACATAAACTTAATGAATGTCATACATTGTTAGAGATATGATTTATCGACTTTAAATGTCTCTCAGGCTATTATAGGTCAGGGGGGAAAAGCCAGCTAAAAACTAACAACTGTTTTTAAAATAAGAATGAATTTTCCATTCTATGGCTTGGGTCCGATAATGAGCATACATGACAACTTATCATTATGTATTAATATCAGCTACTATGCGCTGATAAATCCAATTTTCCTGTTCTTCTCCATGGCTAATTTCATTCAAACATTTCTATGCCAGGTGCGTATTTTTTTGTCCGTAGACATGACATCTTCAGTCCCCCAACTCCTCACTTTCTGGCTATCTTCCTTATCATGTTGGTTTTAAAAAGTTATCGTTTTTCGTTCTTAGCATGTGCCCTAATTAGCTGCCTTTTCTTTGTTAACCTGTGAATATGAATTCTGCAATTTTCCTAGTCCTCCGACGAACTTCAGCTTGAAATTGTATTAAATTCAACTCAGGTTTGTGTCTTTTAGTTTTTTTTAACTCGTTGGAGAATGAAGAAACAATTTAAAAATGCTACAAGAATGGTACATTACGCTACCCTTTACTACGATCTACACAAAGTACCAAGGTCCACCAATTCCGATCAATTCGGAATCTCTACACCTGGTCCGGTTCGTCCGCGCTAGGAAATAATCGCCCATTAAGGTAGGGTCAGCAGGTAAACAAAGCGTCGCATTAAGAGGGTGGATTAGCAACGGCTGAAATATGTCGGTGGCGGTAAATTTTCTTACGCGCCCCCTCTGACGCCGGCCCATCGACAGGGCTGAAGTGTACCGTCAGCAACAATCGGCATTAATAGCTTTTTAATAAAATTACGTATCATCGATATATTAAAAGCATCACAAACAACTATACATATAACTTTATATATCACTGCGTCATTGCTTGAGTTGTTACAAGTGCGACTGCCGATCGAGAGGTCTTAGATTCAAAGCCAGGATAGGGTATTATTAGATTTTTCTAACTTAGATTTTCTAGTAGTGGCTCAGTCTGAATTTGTGTCCGGTGTATGGCAATAAGTTCACCTCCTATTCCATAGTGGGATGTAAACGTAACCGGTGAAACATGGGAGTGTACTGCACTCTTCTGCCTAC
>DWFY01000206.1:0-11240 GCA_018246875.1 Creonpyge creon creon | reverse complement strand
CACCACCTATTCCATATTGGGACGTAAACGTAACTGGTGAAACGTGGGAGTGTACTACACTCCGCTGCCTACCTCTTTGGGGATTACAGGGGTGATGTTACATTAAATTAGCATAACGCCGTTTTGTCCGGGGGTTACATTGTTTTATTTCTTTCATCCTCAATCATGCTCCCAGCTTTGTATTTATTGAATGTACAATACGGTACATTGTCGGCGAGCCAGCCGGCAGACGATCCCCTCGTATTATAACTATAGCGCACGACCACTTCACGTGCTGCAAATTGCCTTTGACGTCGCTTTGACACAATAGTACTCATGCCGTTAATATATTGAAACACAATGTTAAGAGGTTTTCGTCCCAATGCTATAATTGCAGAATGTCAATATCAAATGTTAACTAATTTTGACGCAAGCAATAGACTTTGTACTTTGAAACTGAACTGAGGGTGTATACGTACATATTTATTACGTTTTTGTGTAAATTGTACGAACCGAGTCAAACTAATGCTATCCTTGTCATTTGTTGAATGACTGTCGACAGATATTGCATGTAACTGACTAAATATGGCTAACCTTTATTTATTTCTCATCTTTAAACCATATGAATCTCCTTTAAAATCAAGCTGTGTCCAGCTGTTCTCTTGGAGTGTCGGTTAAAGAAGCATATATTGCCCTTCTACCAGGTGTTCTCATAGAACTGTGGAGACTAAAGTCACCATTCCTTTCTTGGATCGTTTTTCCATTTCGATATAATCAATGGTTCTTCTTTTTGTTTATGATATTTCAATATGGACTGTCTCACTTATTCAAGAAGTCCCTGCAAAAATTGTTTGAATATTTCGATATATTTGCAATATCTCGTAATGTGCGACGTACTCAGAATTTTTATACTTCCTCTTTGTGTATAAATGTATAAAGGTTTTAAATGTATAGATTTGTATATTTATTATTTGAATTTGTATATTTATTATTCGAATTTGAATACCTACATTTCTATTGTATATATATATATATATATTGTATATATTACTTCAATAATTATAGTATAGAGTCCATGTATGTTGTTAGACCTGTTTAATGTAATAATTACAATAAATAAAATGTTAAGTAAACGAAGTTATTTTATTTACCTTATTATAAAGCGTAGTTTTACATTGCAAATGTCTGATTGTAATATATCCAATTATATGCAAAAAATCTCACAAAACCTCACATTATGTTGTAGTTTATTTACGCAGTATTTACGTTTTAATTTGATGGCTTTATATTGCCAAGTAAATTGATACAAGTATTCGAAACTTTAATTTCACCTTTTAATTTCACGTTTACGTTAAACTGTAATTTTACGTTTAATATGACAGTATTTGTTCTAACACACACATGTACACACGTTTACGTCAATGATCGCTAACAACAATCGAGTTGGTGAAACTATGCACGTGTTTTTGTAACACGTTAGTAGGCCACGCGCACCTTAATAACATGTCTACCACGGCGTGATCGTTACATTATGTCCCATTTACTAAGTATGTCACACAAAATTACACTTTTTGAATCACTCGTTCCTAACGTTATACTAACCTTCCTATCATATGGGATAACAAATACGATCTTTAAGCAATGAATAATAGCATATTATTATTTATATTAAAATATATTCTGCCATCAAAGTATATACTGCAAATAACTTATATTATGAATATATTTCCATATAAAAAAGTAATGTTATTTAATCCTATTAAATATCTGTAAAGACTCTTAGACTGTAGACAATTTAAGCCTCTTTGCGTTTTCGCCTTGTCAATCAAGCCTTTGTCGTAACGCAAAAACACCCGGCAGCTTAAGGCAAACATCAAAGTCACGCTTTCTTCGATGCCCGTGTCACATGTCGTCACCCAAACCAATATCTCTCTCTCCCGTGTTTGCGAACGTATTTGGTATATAAATACCTATTACAATCATTATTTCATGTGTTAATGAATGAATGTTTAATGGTACTCTCCTATTTGCCGTACATCGTAGAGTTTCAAATAAAACCATTAACCTAGGTATACAGGAACACTTTTGGTTGTGGCCAAACCTCGCAGGCGGAGCGCCGACGGTGATCCGGCGACGAGCTGGTATACGGATGGCTAGTTAGCAGCTGTCGACAGCGAGATCTATCTCACTGCTCTCTTATACATACTCGAGCGTGTATAAGAGCATTGGGTCTAAAATGGGTAAAATGTAATATTCTGCGTCAGAAAGCAAGGACATCCAAACGCTCCTGTCGGGTGCACTGTTTACAGAATCGAAAATATCAACATTAACGTGCAACAATTTCGTGCAACATTGATTCTAAAGTTAACTGTTAATTCTGTAAATGCTGCAAATATTCAAAAAGTAGTTTTTGATTTTTCCATAATTTACATTACGCTTGGTATTCGCCACGGTAATTAATATCGTGAATATATTTTTTCTATTTAATTATATCGAACCCATTATGAGAATGTTTTCAACTTCGACTGAAAAGTCATTTATACAGTTTATTAAGTTACGTAATGTTTCTCATTAAAGAATAAATATTGTTCGGGTACGGGAACTGGGGTAGTGGATTCGGGCTAATAAGTAAAACATAACAGGTAACATCAGATATTATTTAATGACAATTCTGCGCACGTTGTACAGGATGGTTCAAATTGATACATTTTAATTTTTGTTTCCTCTTATGTGTTTATACATAGGACGAATTCAATAGACTGATTGTCCTCAATTTTTTAATATATTTATATCGAAACATACAATTTTAACATAAATACCGGAGTCGCCCGCTTCTACGTCCACGTTTAAAGACTGAAACTGTTAAGCATTATATTAATGAAATAGTTGAACGTAAGTTATTCTTACTTGCCCATTATGATTTTTTAGAAAAGAATTCAACAGTTACATTCTGTGAACTTGTATAAGACGCGTTCACGGGAGGCCTACCTGTATGGAACTGACGAGGATATAATCTTGTATATACAAAAAGAAACGTTTTTTTATGTGGCTTAAAAATAATTTATTTTTATAATTTGCCCTGAATTTTCTCTTGACATATGATTTTAAGGGCAATAACAACCAATCTGAAGAATTTTTTATTTTACCAATCCTTACTCGCTGCCAGAATATTAGAGCAGATATAACTTTTTTATTTTTTATATACCCTCCCTTTGCCCTCAATCGTTCCATAATGCTATTAAGTACTAGTACGACAGAGCAGTCTTTTCATGTCGCTCTATATGTTTATGATATCTTGGCATATAAATGAAATTAGACTATTGCTTTAAATTCCGATATTTAAATGTTGACGCTATAATAATGTTATAATACAATTTGCTGATTATGTTTAGTACTGAAAATAAATACGCCAATATAATCAATGGGTTATGTATGTAATTGCAACTTGCATACATTGACCACTTTTGACTTTCATAAATCCTATTTAAATGCATCTTAGACCGAATTCAGAAAACCGACAAGCCACGGTTAAGATTTCGATTTTTCCATTGAGGATGTTATAACATTCTAAATCCCTCTAAAAAGCTTCCAATATATGAGATGCATAAGTTATGTACTTTGTTCGCGAATCTCATAAAATCAAGAAAATTCTTTCGGTTCCTGCAATTCTGTCTACTTTCTACGTATCCTAAGAATTTAAAAATATAACTTGCTAACTTAGCTAATTAATAACGTATTTCATGTATAATTAGCCATGATATCCGAAAGCTTGTAATACATAATTATTAAATTACAACAAATATTTAGACATTTTTGTATAACTTGTAATAGAATAAATTATCGGACCCGTGCGGGCCGTGCCTAGTTAGCTCCTGAAAACGAACTTGTGTGCGAGCTGCTTAATAGCTCTCACGGACATACGATTGTGTCCATGTGGATTTAGACCACAGTTTTATAAATGGTATTGGCGGCTCGGGCTATCGTCACGTTGCATAACAATCCTAAAACTTGTAGTACCCCGAGTCCCAAAGAGAAAGAATCAGCCAGCCGCTATTTAGTGTTTACAAGCAACGCGCTCCTGTTATTAAATTTCGAATTCTCTGTAACTTATTCCGCTATAAGCTGAATCATGCTTCCCAAATACATACAGTATGCTTGTTTTGTGCACGTAGTGCCACTAAAGCAAACTGAAAGTTTAAGAACCAAAAGTCGCCCGTACCTGTTTATTGATTAATACTAAATACTAAATACGGTATCTTTTTCTAAAACGTTTTATATAATTAAATCATATAATAAAGGTAAAGATAGTATAATAAATCAAATATTTTTGGAATTAAAAAACAATCAATTACACCGAATTAAATAAAGATAATAATAATAATAATAAAATAAATGTATAAATACCGGGTACAATGTTAAACGTAAACGTAACATCACGCCTGTAATCCCCGAAAAGTTAGGCAAAGGAGTGTAGTACAGTCCCACGTTACAACAGTTACGTTTACATCCCATTATGGAATAGATAGTGAATCTATTGCCATACACCGGGCACAAATCCAGACTCCGAGCCACTACTAGAAATATTAACTAGAAATTCTTGTTAAAATAATCAAATAGTACCCGACCCGGAATTTCAACCCAGGACCTCTCGATTGGCAGTCGCGCTTGCAACCAATACGACCAAGGAAGCAGTCAATGTTACTATACTATGTTAAAGATCCAAATTATTAAACTTCGTTCAATAATAATACAAGGCGGAAAAAGAAAATATACTATTTGGCAATAGTTTATCAAAGATCGGTGATATGTTGACGTACCGAATGTAGTTGGTTACGATTTGATATTTCACCACACGCTTCTTAGCGTCACAACATCATGCCTGTATTACTCCGAAGGAGTGGGCGGAGCAGTGTAGGTAGGGCAGCCTTCGGTGATTTAAAAAAGTTATCCTAGAAGGAATTGATATTTTTGAAATATATCTTGTGCTGCGAGTTGAAGTTAAGGTAACAAAGAAATGAGGCTGGATAAATGTACCCAGGAGTTATTGTAGGGTTACACTTGGCTGTCTCCGGGGGGCACTGGGAGTAGTTTTGTTACGCTGTCTACCAGTGACAGCCCTTCTCAATTGTTTATCTTATTCCATTGAACTTGAATGTGCCGGGCGTAGCAATCTGCTCGTGTTTATATATGCGTCTGGTCTTCGCAACTGATGTTGACAGTTAGTTATACACGACAAGGAGATGGTGTGTACACCGTTGAATACTCGTGTGGCCTGTTTTTAAATACAATAGAAGAAGATAAACAATATTTTCCCTTTGACCAACGCTGGTGAGCAGCGTAACGTCCCAGCGTTCACCAGCGCTGGCCGAGGGGCATGGATGTTATATATTTTACAAAGATGTTAACTACATTTAACCTCTAAAATATTCCTAAACTACATATTAAAACAAGAGGTGGCGGTCGAAACCACCAAGTCTCTTTGAGTTGATGAGAGTACATTAAATATTTTTTATGATAATCCTAGTTGTTAAACCTGAATATTGTTATCTTATTATATTTAATTTAGAATATAATTCGCTTTACCACTTGCATTACGATACATAAATCAAATGTTTCCATCCATCCAAAATCCAAATCCATACATTCCAATCAACTAGAACATGACATATTTTTAAGAATTCTAAATAATCTTATAAAGCAGAGTTAAAAGTGTACAAGTTACAACACTTAAACAGAACAATATCTAACAAATATTTACTACGTTTACAAATAGGACTACATTATAAATCAATATCTGCCACATATGTACCTATATACTAACAACAATTATAAGATCATTTAATCGTATAGCCTTACTATCTATAGAAAAATTTACATGTACATTACAACGTTTCTACTACTTCTATTTAAATAACAGAAAAATACAATACCTACAGTATATTTTTATTGTACAGCAAAGACCGAATTATTAAGACTACATTTGAAGAGATAAAATGACAAAAAAAGTCGTTGAGTAAGTATTTCTATATATTTCGAGTACAAATAATTTAAAATGAGCGTAATAAAAAATAGGACATTTTGTGAAATACGAAAGAAAATCAACATGAATAAATACAATATCAATACCTAAATAATACTGATGACTAAACTTAGAATGTAACTTTGAATACAATTTTTATATTATATATATTTTATATTCGACGATGGTGTAAAGTTAGGTTGAAAACTACTTGGAAAATGAAATATTTCAGCGCCTTTATGTATTTACAAAAGAACAAAGTGCTTAGTCTTGCACTATTTGGCGACAACAATATTGATGACTAAGTTCTGGCGCATCGTTGTCAAGTGACTGTTCTGATATAAATAGATCATCTATAAATGTGCTAGAACTACAAACAAGAAAAGTATTGAAAGTGTGATAGAACACGATATTTGACGCGAATTTAATAAATCTGTGATTCACGAGAATGTTGCGTGCACGACAATCAAGGGTTGATTATCTCGATGCACATCTAGTAGGTCACAGCCATATTTGACATTCTCGTTTTCTTACAACTGCCTTGATAGGAGTAACACTACTACTACTACTACTTTATCAGTAATAAGCTTACCGTTAGCTATCTTAAACTTATTTATTCTACAACATTCGAATCGAAGAGGGTTAGTTTTTTTCAATTTAATGATAACTCCAGCAGAAAATTTACTTTCTTAAATAGATCTACATGAAATATTAATTACATGTATCTTCTAGGAAACATATTCATATGTTTATTAAAATTATGCCGCAATATTTTCACGTACATGCTATAATTAGATATCAAGTTTCAAGTATTTTTTATTTCAAAGTTAAATTTTCTTCGTTGCTGTTAATTGGTTGTCTTTACATATGTATGTTTCGTTCTATAAATCATACATGATCAGATTTCACGAAAAGGAAATCAAGATAACACTGTAGTATTCACAATATTATTTGTTAGAGATTGTACAAGTGTACCGCCAGTACGCGTATACTTGAATCTCATAATGTTCTGTTGCCTCACCTAGATGCGCTATGTTACTCATATTCTTCATGATTACCGTTCTCTAAAAAAACGTTACTGGATTCTATCTAAAGATATTCATAAAAGTATACAAATATCTTATCTAATCTTACCTTTAATATTTCATGGAAATGTTATTCACGCATCCAGTACTAAAAACACATCCACTCAAATTAGTATACCACGCCTCTTGAGCCTAGCCTGACTTTTTTTTTATTTCCTTTTAGCATTTATTTAAATTTTTTGTTTTTTTTATTATTTTATATTTTATCCGCTATAAGTGAGTTACGTTAGTAACTGAGAAAAACATACGTGAGTTAAGCCGTTTCATACGTAATAATGTGTAAAAACACTCACGAATCTTTTAACAGTAATAAAGTAGGATGGCCCGTACCATAAATCACATGTTGTTGTTACTTTCAAAACCTCTTTGGAGTTAGATTAAACACGGTTTAATTTCGGAGTGTCCTTCTCCTAGACGAACTGCAGCCCAATGCTAACGAGAAACGTCTCCCCGGACCTACCATTCATGCGAATTTGCGCGATCGGCATTGTGACTTAAGGTCATTGTCATCAGCTGTGTAATGAAATGATTCGTGGTTTGATTTCGGAGTGTCCTTCTCCTAGACGAACTGCAGCCCAATGCTAACGAGGCCCGTCTCCCCGAACCTACCATTCATGCGAATTTGTGCGATCGGCATTGTGACTTAAGGTCATTGCCATCAGCTGTGTAATGAAATGATTCGTGGTTTGATTTCGAAGTGTCCTTCTCGTAGATGAAATGCAGCGTTTATTAACAAATATAATTTTTCATATTTACAATTTTCTAGAATTTTTACTTTCATGTTACTGATATAATATGGTGTAGCATATGATATTTTGAGACTAATTAAATAGTTTTGATTGTACTGTTGGTGCTGCTTTGGTTTTTGAAGTTAAATAAAATATAACATTAAAACAATAAAACATTGATGTAATTGAGTGCACGAGAACTATATCAGTACTTCATAATTTGAGTGTCCATAACACAAGTACACAGACAAAAATGTTTTTAACCTGAGAGCTTTTCGGTAGTAGTGCTCGACTAGCATCTCGACGATCGCCCAAAGCAAGCAACGCGTGTTTATAAATGCGGCCACTGACTAACAAGAACTCGGAGGACACTTCCGAAAGTCAAGGCACATTATAAGTTTAGAAAAATCGTCTGAGTAAAGCTCAGTACAAAACAAAGGTAATGACATAGGTATCACTGTATACAATACGAAATTTTACAAACACTCAATATAAGAAAATGTGACGTTGTGTAAATAATCCAATTTCATACATCGGGAAAGTTCATAACATCATAAATATTTGATAATGTACTATTTTGTAAATATTTAAACATAAATTTAAATTTGGATATGTCAATTTTAAAATTTTAATGTTCGTAAGTGACCGGGTCTATATAAAAATATTTTTAATATGCCGTAGACTATAATTTATATAGAATTACTTTATAAGATATATGTACATAGAGAATTTAATTGGATTTTTTTATTAGTGATCGCTCATAGAAGGAGCGTCGAGCGCACAAAACAATCTCCGCGTAAAGTCTTATCTACGGCTACATTTGAACTTGTACCGCCAGTCTCGTAAGGTGTGACTGTTATTAGTTATTGTGATAAATATGTAGTAAAAATACATATTTACAAAACCGAGATTTTTGCTATGTAATTTTTAATAATTTAATTATTGAATATTATAAAAAAATATAGTTTTAAGTGTTTATTAGTTTACTTTTTAGTTTTATTTTTTTAATCTCATGTAAGATTGTGTGGATGCATTAGGAATCAAATACCTAATTGTAGTTTAAGTGTTATAAATGTATCCTAAAATGTTACTACAGGCGTTTGAGCCCAGAAGTCCCTGCGTGAGACGGGGTGATGACAGCTATGTAAAAAGAGAAAGAACGTGTAGCAGTTTATTACTTGTATTGGTTTTCATACTAGCACCTCCATTGAAGCGATTCTTTAGAACGTGGCTTAATTTAACGGCGCGTATTTTGTACGCGTGTTCCATTTAAACAATGAGACGTCAACCCACAGTTCTTGCTGGCTTCGCCGCTGGGCCCTGAACTCTACAACGCTATTTCGGCACAGTTCTCTAAAGACAACGGTTTTATTGTACTGTCATTATATGTAAAAGTCTTATTTTTTTCTTTACTTACATATATGTAAGTATAGGAGTCGCGTATTGGAATGATCCTACGCGTATACAATATGAATATAATATGAAAATATATACTTTCTTAATCTAACAAATATAAAACTCTCTATGAGAATGATTACAAAAAATACATGTTATATGTGACGGAAATTTGTAGCGTAAATAGTATATACATATGCATAAAACGTGTAAATAGTATTTTAGTAGAAAAATACAAGCAAATTCTGTTGCTAAAATAACGTGGTTTTTAACATGTCAATATGTTCGAAACGCTTGACTTAGCGCAAGATTTTTTTTTAAATATGTCTATCTACAGAATCACTAATTGAACAATGGTACAATAATTTCATAACGCTTGAAAGATGATAATGCACTGTGCACCGTACATACGTATGTAGAGTGATGAACGTAACACCGTAGTAGTAGCAACAACGTAGAGTGACGTTGTTAGAACGGTGCGCCTTTTTATGTGTATCCATGTAGAAATTTTCACTGAACGCCTTAAATAATTGAATCATCACCTTTGCTCTTAAATTTGACAACAAAGAGACAATCAATGTTATATATACACGATCATATTATATATACATGCACATATTATATATACATGATCGTTTACGATAGATATACCTAAATATTTAAATGAAATCCATACACACTTATACACACGCACTCCGTAATAAACGTCTGTTAATATTATTCAACCTAGCCGGAACGTGACGACGGACGCGACCGCAGACACAAACGCATGCGCATAGCTGACGTCAACCAACGATCTCCGCTCTCCTGAACCGTCTTTGGAAGTTTCTTCTTGACGTATAAGTGATATATATATTCTAATAACAAAAATAGAATGGTATTGAATGAAAGTCTGTTAATCATATTGGCGGTTCAAATAATTAAATTACTTTGACATTAACTTAAATCAGACAGAATGATAGAAATATACTATAAGTTGTTATAGTATATTTCATATTTAATTAAACGAAATCACACTGACTACTTATATCTCATCAATCCATGGTATTCAACCGTATTTCTCTTTATCTAATTTGTGTCGTTCGTTAGCGGTCATGACGTGTTCGATTTGCCTCAATGGCCTCGTGATCTTACGACCGATAGGCACCGGAACTTTAAGGCGAAGTTTAACTTGATGTCAGGATGTAGTCTCATTGTTGGGGGGATGCGTAGAAACTGAACGCGAAGCGCTTCCAGCGCGCGGGGTGATCACTTTCATCTCGATGTTGTCGAGTCGGGTCGAGTCGTCGTCGCGAGAGTCGCGCCGGCGCACGTCTCTTTGCTTGCGCCCACGGCAGCAAGGAAGAAAAGCGAAAATCCGCCACAAACGCCTCGGCTCCCCCGTCAGCACGTCGCCTGTCGTCTCGTCGGTGATGTTTGCAGGTGTCGCTGCGGACAAAATTATATGTCAGTCCTAAAACGTCCACCTGCTTACTAAGCAAACGTAAGCATCGATTCTGCAAGAAATATACACCACATTGTTTTCTGTAATATGTATGAAGAGAGTGATGAATGTAAATTACTATATTTGACACTCGGTGATCTCTGCTTACCCCGTAAGGGAGCAGGCGTAATGATGCAACACTAATAATAATAAAGTTTCTTGTGGAAAGATGTGTAGGTGTTCACTACACTATTGGCATTGGTCCAAAAACCAACGGGTGAGATACAAGTGCATTAATTTCGACGATAATTAAGATCACGACGACAATTAAGAAGACGACGGTTAAGAAACAAATCATCGAGCTGTTTTATTAACTTTTAATAGTTGTTTGGTGATATGTATTTTTCAGCCTAGCTATGTAACTAGGCAGTACAAATCTTATAAGTAGCCATATATATTTTTATATCAGCGCACTAAATTCAAAAACATTCCCATGTATTTCAAGTATGTATAACTTGAATGTAATGATTTTAAATAATAATTATATCTACTTTTCTATAAATGTTGTTATCGATGAGAGTTCTAAGCAATTTTTTATTAGTTTATGTCGT
>DWFY01000205.1:0-11243 GCA_018246875.1 Creonpyge creon creon | reverse complement strand
GTAATAAATAGTTGAAAAACACTATTAATAAGTATCATACCGTATAAGATAGGTATGTTCATCTATTTCTATCATACTTTCATACGTACTTTAAAAAAGGTATAGGTAAATATTAAAGTGCAGTGATTGCCTAGTGGTTTGAAATTCAGCCTCTCACTCCGGAAGCCCAGGTTCCAGTCCTGGCTTACAAAATGTGCGTTTTAAGATTAAATATCACTTGCTATAATGGTGAAAACCTGCACACCTTAGAGTTCACATAAAAAAAGTTTTCAAGGCGTGTGAAATTGGCCATCCCGCACTTGGCCAGCGTGGCAGACTATGGCCTTAACCCTCTTATTCTGAGAGGAGACCCGTGTCAAGCAGTGGAACCATATAAAGGGTCGGGAGAAGAAGTACGTAAATATTTACCACATTTTTTTGCAGGTAGAGATTATTCGCAATATGTTAGGAGATCTACAAACTTGTCACATAGTTAAGTTAAGTTAGCTGAATCGACTCTTTCCGAATCATTTATTACACTAAATAAATAATATAAATAAGCACACCATATGTTACATGAAGGTATATAAATGTCTACAACTTCTTATAAAGTCTTCAGGTAGGACCGCCATGCCAAAAGAAGACTAGTAATAAACAAATTTGAACAATGAGAATCGCTGCGAAGACGACCACTTTTAATGCGCACTTCAGATCCAGCGCTTTAACTTCCTCATAAACAGGAGTCGGTACGCAGGAATACACACTGGCGGGCTTCGTTAAGCGAAACGGCATTATTGTAGGGACACACAAAACAACAGATAGAAACGATACTATGTTATTGTCGGTACAAAGGTTATGTTTCAATTTTTGATCCAATTTCGTTCAATAAGACGTGTGCACACCCTGACGCTCACTGTTACGCGCAAAATAATTGCGAAATAATACTAATACTACTGTACAGGTGAAATGACTATAATTTAATATATAAATTCAGAGTAACTATGCATTTTCATCTCTCAAAGTGACAGCTAAACACAGAAATTCTTTACAATGTACTCTTTGGTGCCAATGTCAAAATGTCACTAAATTAGAAAGTGCACCACGTTGTTCGAAACACGTATGAATCAGATACTTTGTGTATGTGTATTGAAATATCTCTCTCGCATAACTGACATAATAACTATTTATTCTATTTAATGTCTAAGTTGTTCGCAATCTAGAAATAAAAAAGCTAACACAAAATGCCGTCGAACGCTCTTCAAGATTCAATAATAAATACCATATATTTAACACATAGGTACATGTATAAAGGAAGTATTTGAAAAGGAAGAAATAACGCTCAATGAGCAATATTCAACAGTGGCCCATTGAAACCAGCTGAAGCCTTTACAAAATCGCTCTCCTTTCGAATCGCTTTTCGCAGCCTCCATTTATGTTTTTCACATTTTCCATATACAATTTTGGCCGCGTCGGCTGAATTTCCTATTGATGTTTCACATTTGGGAGTTTTACTGATTCAGGAGTAAATTAACACCATTCAGGTCAAAACGATGGCGAAAGATAATTTGATGTGATTGTAGAGGATCGACATGTAGGATATCATGTCTTTCATAATTTATAACGTAACTTCACGCCTGTAATCCCCGAAGAGGTAGGCAGTTACGTTTACGTCCCATTATGGAATAGGTGGTGAGCCTATTGCCGTAAACCGGGCACAAACCCAGACTCCGAGCCACTACTAGTATCCGACCCGGGATTTGAACCCAGGACGTCGCGATCAGCAGTCGCGCTTGCAACCAACACGACTAACGACGCAGTCAGAGAGACTTTAAGTTCAAAATTTAAGTTATGAGAATTTAAGTTAAAAAATTGCAATAGTACCCGACCCGGGATTTGAACCCAGGACCTCTCGCTCGGCAGTCGCGCTTGCAACCAACACGACCAACGAGGCAGTCCAGGCAGGCAGACCAACTATTACAATAAACTCATTATTGTTGATTAGCCGGCAGCTAATCCCGCCATCGAGCCCAGCTACTACTTATGAGAATTTTATTATTATTATTGAGAATTAATGAAGTTACACTTACCTTCGGAATCTGTGATGATAGAAGTTATCTCGTCGTCGCTTTCAACGAAATATCTCGTGAAGAATTTACTGCATTTGGAATTCTCCGAATGTACTAAGTAAGGGTCCTGCGGGCTGACGTGGCAGTCGGATAGCGTCTTTGAAGTGTTATCGTGCACTGACACCGTCTTCAGAGAGCCGTCGTCGAGCATTTCCGTTACCCTGTACTCCGATTCGCTGTTCCGGTCCGACTCCAGCGACGACAAACCTGGATTTTTGAGATCTGTACTCGTTGTTGGCGACGGTGGTCTACTGATTTGGTTGTGAGCCCTCAACACCACGCTCTCGACCGGCGGGGACTTCGGCCGCCTCAACTGGCTCTTACTCGTGGAGCCAGTGAAGTACTTCCTGTTACTCCTCAACACTCTAAACGGAACGATGTTCTCGTTGTTGTCCTCAGAGAACTCGTACTTCTTATCCGCTAGCCGCCGCTTCCGAAACATGCTGAGTTTTTCACATTTGGTTTCCGCCTCCTCGACAAACTCGTATGCCTTCTCCGCTATGATTCTGTGCGTTTCGTTGAAGCGCGACATGCTTTCTGCGGGTCGACGTCTCGGCGATCTCAGCGGTGGACTGATCAAGGTCCGAATTGACGGCGATGGCCCCTCCCATTCTTCTACCAAGTTGTGTGATATGGACGAAGCTTGAATACATAACTCCTGTCCCATCATGTCCGACAAGTGTACTGGCCTAGACATCTGATACGGTTCGACATCCATGTCGGAGAAATCCGCTAGAATATTTTGAACGACATTGTTCTGATATTTGGGGGACTGGAAAGCGGCAGACACATCTGACGCGGGTGTGCTGGGGTTCATGTCTATAGAATTACTTTCTTCTCTATCTAATAAAAATTTACTCTCGTCCGGTTCACTTTTGTATTGATCAGGTTTCACAAAGTCTATTTCCAATATGTGTATGAAATCTGTGTAGATGATGATTTGATTTGAGTACGCCAGCTGAACTACTGGTTCGTACATGCTAGAGTCTGATGTACAGAAAAATTTCGTATGAATTGCAAAATTGTGTTCTAAGCACCTTTTACCCCAACTTAAGTCATCTGCAAGAATTATTACAAATTATAGATTTGGTTGAAAACAAAAAGTTAAAAGCGTTGAAAAGCATCAATAGCAAATCACTAAACAAGTTTACTAACTTACAAAGAAGAACAGAGAAAAATGTGTCCCGCCTAATATGCATGATAATTGACAGTAACAAAATGAAACAGAAACATAAATAAATATCAATGCATTCTAAATACTGGCACAAAATAAAGTCAAAACAGAACATATAACATAATTACCTTCTTCTCTTGAGAGAGCTATGCATTTCTTACATCCTAAACGAGGTACTCCTATAACACTGAGGTAGGATCGTTCTGAACATGAGTCACTGCAAAGTTAATAAAAGCATATTCATATCAATATTGTAGGTTAAAGTTTTTTTTTTAATTCTACAATAGCACATTAATTTTATGATTATTGCTAAATTGAGAATGTAAAATGAAGTTGGAACGTTGTAATTGATATTCAGTAGACAACAATGTTTTCACAAAAGGGTTTTCAATGTCTGCAAGGTATAAGTAGGACAACTATATGTTCAGTGTTTGAATGGATAAAAATACTCACGCAATGCCATAAACCACCAGAACTCCAGGATTGTGTTTCCACTGAGCCAAGGAGATTGTGACTTTACTGTCTACATCGTCACCAAACAATGGGACACTGTGCACTGGCCGCACAACACAGCCTGGTACCCATGAGAGAAAATGGAGTCTGAAACATAAATTCTCAACTAAGATAACACACATAAGAAATAAAAAAACAAAACACACAGAAAATTACCAATGTATCATAGTTCTAATCCAATTCAGTTCTATGTGTCTCTACACTGTGGTCAAAGCTTCGGACATTACTTCACAAATGTAGAAAAACTACATACATAAATATATATTGTCTTGCCTATTTTCAATAGGGGTGGACAGAGACAGGAATTCCACCTCCGATGGTCGTGATAGACTTCTTTCTAACTTTACGAGAACTAAACATATTTGTTTATAGCATTTCCATTATGTACTTCTGTGTCCGACAAAAAAAATCTTATCTTACCACTCCTCTGGTATCTATAAAAGATCACTCTACATAATTTTTTACTATTTCATATTGTATTCTCTATCAGTACTTTGATGTCTGAATTAGGAGGAAAAGTTTATGTTTTATATTTTATTTATTATTTTATTGGTTCACTAAACTGGAAATTACACTAAAGGATGATCATAAACATCCGTCTACATAAATGGTATTTATGTGTAATGTCCTTTTTAAAGTGAACACTATATGCAAAGTAAGTTAAATTATATGTAGAAAATCAAAATAACACTGGCAAGAACAGAATCCATTAACCGCTACAAACTGTATAAAAATTACATGTACTTTCACTAAATCAAAAAACTAGGTCAAATACTGGATGACATGGGAGTGTGTAGTCTTTCAAACCAATGTGTGTTTATGAAGAAAGTGATGAATGTAGAAGAAGCCGCATCAGGTCTGTAAAAACAGAGATATCAAGCACCTGGTGCTCCTCTGCCTACCCCATAAGGAACTGATGTGACAATGTAAGAATGATAATAATATTCTAAATTACATAACATCACACCTGTAATCCCTGAAGAGCTAGACAGAGAAGTGTTGTACATTCTAACGTTTCACCAGTTACATTTACATCCCATCATGGAATAGGTGGTGAGCCTATTGCCAAAATCATAATTTAATGAAAAACTTACAGTGATGGATTTATATCTGGTAGATGTCTACATGATAAAAATCCATCATATGTATTTATATGCACCTCTCCTCTATTTTCTATACATAATTACCACCAAGCTATCTAAACATATCCATACCTACAATGAATGTTGTATAACTAACAATCACAAAGCTAGTTCAAGAATGAAACTGTTTTTATTTTTGTTTGGGGGTTAAAGTTACACCCGCTGACAGTCACATAATGAGATAAGGTCACATACCAAACCCCGTGATATCCACAGTTAGATAAATATGATTAAAATAACATATGAGATTGTTACAAACTCATAGCAAATCCTAAAATGTAAGTTACTTGTTTGTGTTGCAATATCTCCCACAAAAACTGGAAAAATCTAGATAAAGTACTGATTTAGTACCTCGGCAGAAATATTTTTATATTTTATTTTCAGTGTTCTATAATGTTTGAAAATGTTCTATCTTAAGACAGCTTGATCAATAGTAGTCAATTTTAACTTACGTGAACTTGGAACTCTCTCTGAAATATAACTGTGTGGTACAACTATATGTGAAGCTTAACAGAAACTGGCCACACTGGGAGAACCCCATGAAGACGTGCTCCCGAAGGTAGGTGATGGGCACAATATCCATCAAACAGAACCGCAACCGAGGAGGTATCCTCTCGAATATCTTGCGACTTCTATCACTCGATCGTTTTGAGGTGCAACCATAAATCTAAAGGAAAAATGATCGTTATCATTTAGTCACAGTACTTGCAGTTCAATTTGAGATACTCGAAGATATCTTTTCGCAAGTGTCTCAATTTTTAAGGCTATTTTACACAAGACTTGTTGCTGTAGATCGCTTGTTGCAGGTACTTTGTTGTGTGTCGCTGTTTTCAAATTTAAAAACTGTTGCTTCAAATAACAAATATTTTACAGCCCTAGTTATTATTAGTGAATAGATAAATTTGTACCGTTACATATAAAAAAATCGCACCGTACGGAAGGTGAAAATAAAAATACAGAACATGATCACGATACGCTAGTCAACATTTCAAGTTCAAACTTACCTCCCTATTAAATAACTTATGAATTATATTACTATTAGTGTTTGAGATATTTGCAGGAGTATTATAATTTGTGTTATTGCATTCATTTTTAAGTTTAAAATCAATATTCTTAGACTCCCCGAGTCTAGGAGAATCCATGTTCGTTTGTTTGACTGCAATTTTGACAATCCAATAAAATGTTACCAATCGCGTTCATATTGTATTTTGATCAAACTATTTGAAAGCTGTCAGAATGAAATGCCGTTCTTGAGTCATTACCACGCACGTACTACATAAAATACAGCCATAGTCATTATATTGGTGATTATTTGGATATTATCGTAGGATACAAAATTAAGATAATAATTGCATTCTTCTTAATCGTTCCCCCATTGCTGGGGATCGTGACTCTATAGGCAATGAGTGGTCTGTCTCCAACTACTCCGGTCCGTCGCCTGGTGGAGGGTGGCGCCGTTTGGTGTTGGTGGTGGAGTTAACTCTAGCTGTTCAGAGATCTGGTCCGACCATCTTTTTCGGATTCGACCTTTCCTGTTACTATCAGTTTTTCCAGACTGTTGGCTTCTTTACGAGCGATATGACTAAAGTATCTCACAACACGTTGTAGACAAATAAGAGACAGACGTTGGGTGGTTTCTAGTTTGAGTTCTTTAAGGACCGAGATGTTTGTGTGGTGGGCTGTCCAAGGAATTCTTAGCAGGCGGCGCCAGCACCACATTTCAAATGGGTCGATCCTCTACCTCTCGTTAATAATTGTATTAAGATATGCTAAGAGTAACAGCGCCAGACTAAATAAACATTTAAATTTCACACACGCAATAACAACAAAAGGCACACAATATCCATTCTAATTACGTTATACGTAATGAAATCAAAACAATACAATCCAAGGTTTTGCTTATTTTCATACTCGTTAGCCGGATTAAATAAAATAAATTTCATATTAACGGTGTCGACACAGTTATGGCAACACTAATTTAAAAAGACAACTGTCAAGATATTGTCAACTTATTGAAAGGTTGCTGTTCCGGTTAAAGATTAGAGATTTGAAAAACAGGCAATATTGAGGCAGCCAACTCTAAACACGTTAATATAATAGCACATTACAAATAATGGAGCCTATGACTTTAGGAAGTCCCACTCATTCGCCTTCAGGTAGTCCAAATGTGGGATATCTACCGCCGTTCCTTTTGGGTGAAATTAATCCACCAACGACTCCTCGAACCAACAGCTTGTCTCCAACCAAAGGCCGCAGTCTAGCTTTTGGTAAGTTTACTGTACAGAGCTAATATATCTACTTAAATCATTAGTACCCAGCTTTGGTTTCGCGAATATAGAATACCTTAGATATTCAAATTAATGTTACCATAGATACTGATTTTCGTAACGAAAACTCAACGACAGTCGCTATAAAATAAATGTTTTGTGCTTGCTTTTTTATACCTTTATACGACAGCTATAATTATACCTTATATATACATGCTGGATAAATATCAGACATGTATTTGATGGTTATTCAGTTTAAGTCAGCTTCATGCTCATTATTAATTATACAACAAAATATTTCCAGGTTCGCCAACAAGTCCGACTCAAACATCAACACCAGATCAAAGAGTATACAGGCAGAGTATGTCGATGCATCAGCAAGCCATATATAATAAACAGAATGTATTTGGCAGTATACCTGCATCACCCAACATTTCCTACTCGAGCAAACCAAATGGCCCACCTATTGAGGATCTTTTTGACACTATAAAAAGCAATGAACCATCTGTCAATAAATCTGCGTACCAAGACAGTTTTGCAATGTACAATAATTCCTTATTACAAAACTCATATATGAATAACAATGCTTCAATGAACAACCAATCCTTGACAAGTCCTTGGCAAGAAGGCTGTCATGAGCAAGACGAGTACTGGATCACTGTTTTCGGTTTCCCGCCGAATGCTGCGAATACGGTCCTAGCCAGATTCGGTAGCTGTGGTGCTATATTAGGTGAGTTATAATTATTGTATGGATTTGTCTACCCCCTAGGGTGAGCCGGAGGCTTTCAGGGGGCCGCTAAAGGCCCATATGACACTAGGTATATTTCATCATCAGCATCAGCCTATTGCAGTCCACTGATGGACATAGGCCTCCCCCGAGGGGTTATGCTTAAAACAAAGTAATTTCAGGGGGTGCTACAAAATAGTTTATTCTCAAAGTTGGCAGTAGATGAAATAAGTTTATGAACCTATGGTGTATAGTATTAATTATTGTAATAATATTGTTGTGATATACTTTTTCCATTTATTTGTCTGCAATAGATTAATGCCAATGTGGCAACATTAATGTTTTGGGCCACAAACAACCTCCCGTTTTATTGTTTTTTAGGTTATTTTGTTGCAAAGAATCAAACTATAACTTAGCTTCAGTTCTTGGACAGATTTGTGACAAATTAGGACATTAGAAAGAAATTCCAAGTTTTTATTTTACTGTACATATAAATTCCTATGCTCATATTCCATTATTCTTGAACAGTCAAGCAGCCATTGACACTGAAAATTATTGAAATAGACAGTGCCAAGTCAACCCTAAGCACACTAAGGATGTCAAAAACATCATTCAAAAATAAAGTTGTCCTCAGCTGGATACAATTTACAGTAACAAGACAGCTTATGAAGTAGCAAAATGAGAACAAAGAAGTCAATGTCAGTACCTAAACCATAGATATCACCTAAACCACCTATGTACCACATTGAAAGCATATACACCTAACCACTGCCACTATTAACCAAGGTATAATCTGTGGTTCAGCTCATCAGGGCAAAGGCATGGCAACACACTCATCATAGATTACTCATAACACTACCCAACTCAAATATCAAAAGTAAACTATCATGATATCCAAAATTTTTGTGAACTATATATTAATGTTGTAATCAGTGTATTCCTTGCCAATTAAAAAAAGTTTTTGGAATATATAGTGTGATTTTTTTTTATCTATACTATTGTTTATTTGCAGATAAGCAATATCCTACTCAAGGTAACTGGGCACATTTAAGATATGCTACAAGGGCTGAAAAGGAGAGAGCTTTAGCAATTAATGGCAGACAGGTGCTACCCGGCATTATGGTGGGGGTGATGGAGTGCAGAGAACCACCAAGAACAACTATCAACCCATTGGTTACTTCTCCAGAAAGGTAAGTAACATGAACATCTAGGTGGAGATAATGGCTCCAATTTATGTTTAGTTTATGACTATGTTCTCACTGCAGTGATGAAATATGATATTTCTATAAAATTCTTTTGATGATGCATGTGGAATAAGTGTGTCAGGTCTGTAAGAATATATTTGGCACTAGCTGGTCTTAGTCTACCTCACAAGGGACCTAACATAATGATATAATAATAATTTTTGGGTTGAACATACTTCTATTATTCAATTGTAAGGTTAACCTTTCTCTTACTGTTTTAAAGCAGACACTATCCCTATCAGTTGACAGAGTCATAATAGGCATTTTTAGCAATCTAGTCTTAATCTAGTCTTTTCATAATTAATGTTACCTTTAAGACTCAGTGTGCCTCTAGTATTTTATATACTTTGTTTTCAGACAAATTCCAGCTCGGTCTCTGTGCCCTACTCCGATCCCATCAGCGCCAGTCCCACAGAGATCCAATGGCCTGCTTTCCAAAGCTCTAGACTATGTGTTGGGTTGGTGACGTTTTTGGAACCTTTATTTTCAAGACGTTGGCATTTAATTCAAATGGTAATTTTTAAACACGAATAATAGCCAAATTATATTTTAGACAGTTGTGGCTTAACGATAAATGCCTGGACCACTACCAACGAACAATCAAAACACCATTTGATATGGTGAGAGTGATAAGTCAACCCAGAATTAATAATTAATTAATTAAGCTCTTTCAAGTGTACATACAATTCTATTATCTTGAGGAAGAGTGGGACACAATTATGTAATAAATAAATTTTCTTACGTTATCATTTATTTCTATTTTTATATATATAAAAACTTAATACTACAATGATTTAATGTCATGGTGGACAACATGTACAAAGTATGGTGTTTTTATTATTGAAACGAATGTATTTATGTACCTAGTTTCTCAATGCAATCATTTAGTTTTAACATTACAAAAAATGCAGCAGACAATTTCTATTAGAATTATACATATACAGTTAACATAATGTGAGAAAGAAAAGTTGAGAAGTATCATTCAAAGACAAATTTTAAAAACATTTCAGTTGGCTACAAAGTTCACTCACATTACAATATTTTATTATACTTTTTCATAAATAGTAATTAATAAAGAAGGCAATTTTAAACATATGATAATGTTTTATTTATATTTGTATATTTACATTGCTGTTTTAGTCTAACAAATGTATACAGTTGAGACACTTGTGATACCAATTAATTTTTTCAAGCACACCAACATGTTAGCGGGTTGGTTTCACCTCTATTTGGATATTTACACAGATGGCTTGCACTTACAACTGGAGGTGAGGTGATTTTCATTACTTAATGTAAATGTTTAACCATAACATCTCCACAATAATTATAAATATACATGTTCAAGTGTATACCTCTGGTGGTCTGGCGACCTGAAGATGGCAGTGGGGTACTGCTAGTTTCGGAATGCCCAGGACCAGGAGGAGTGGCGCCGATTAGGGGAGGCCTATGTCCAGCAGTGGATCTCAATATGCTGATGATGATTATGATACATGTACAAGAAAACATTGCAAATATTTTGATGGACCATTGTAGTGATTATTTTGTTACATACACAATACAAATATATCACACAAACAATTTAGCAATTATAATTAAATAATAAATAATACAAAATCTTTCATTACATTGTACTATGGTGTCCAAACTGAATATTTATGAATGAAACCTGCCAAGTGAAGATATGGAATACCTTATATAAGAATGATTGCAGCACTGCCTGGGTGCCTAGTGCAACTAATGTTCACAATATATTGCATTCTGGTTTTAAGGATGTGGTATGAAAAGAAGCAACCCATTTAGATCAATTTTATATATCATAAAGTTGTCTACAGACTGCAGTGACTATCTCACACTAGTCGACATAAACACCTCATAATACTTGAACATTTATATAGCTCTATAAGTTCAAAACCAATAGTTACAAATGACTTATAATTTCTTTACCCATACAACAGTGGTGCTTGCAATTTGCTTGTTTTACCTTATTTAAACAACTAAAAGCATAACTAAGGAAGACGATATAAAAACGATAAAAATATATGTATAGTAGTTTCAACAATAGAATGTTTCG
>DWFY01000204.1:0-11243 GCA_018246875.1 Creonpyge creon creon | reverse complement strand
GGTGTGGGAATGGCGTTTCCTCTGATGTTAAGTGGTGGCCCGATGCCGATGACCGCTCGTAAAATTAGGAAATAAAACAATAAATAGATTCCAATGTTACATTTGTAATTGTTTACAGATTCTTCGATAACCGTCGACTACTTTATTGAAGTTTACATAGAATGGGGTAGGAACAGTTTTTCAATATAGGAAATCACGATCAGGAGGAAATGAGGAAACATATAAAAAAACATGAATATAAAATTTGTGTTTTATTCCGCGACGGGACGTATCGCTGACGATCGGATTTACATATATATCTATGTATATTTTTCCTATCAAGGAGATAGTTGGATTAAATCATATCGTAGATATTATAATGCCGATTTTGATTTCATGTTTATGTTAAGTCTTGCCAAATGTACAATGTAGTATAGCATCTGCCTATGTTAAAATTAGTTTAACGTGTGGACTGAGGACTTTATTGAAAGTACAAGAGCAAAAAATGGTTTTTCCACACTGTAACCGATGAAAATCCTTAGTCTCCACCTACGTTTTTAATTTTGGACGCAGTTTGCGGATGACTCACCCCCTATTCCGGAGCACGTTCGACATAAAAGGCGAAACGTGGATGTGCTACACTCCTCTGCCTACCTGTTCGGGGAAATATAGGCGTAATGTTATATTTGTGAGCGGCGGTTAAGGTATAAAATAACATAGGTAAATTAACGTAAACGTAACTGGTGAAACGTGGGAGTGTACTACCCTCCTCTGACTACCTCTTCGGGGATTTTCAGGCGTGATGTTACGTTTTTTTTTTAGATAAATTAAACAAGGACATTTGCACAAGATAGAGCGAGAAGCAAGCTTCAGAGCGGTCGCGCGTTAGAGGGGGAGGGGCGCCGAAGGTTCATGAAAGATGAATACAAAAGATACCAGACGATGAACAATACAGCTGGACCTGACTCGGCACTGGACTAGGGCTGCACTGTGTGTCAATAACGTAGCAATAACATTTCCTATTAACTGGTTCGGGATTTATCTAAGAAAGGTATTTTCCATATTTTTCGATATTTCTCCTATGGTTGGTATGATAAAGCTAGCTCTAGCATATGGCGATGTTACGAGTATGTCCATTTAATGCCAAATAATGATAGCAGGTTGTGGCAATCGATTTTCAAGTGTATACTTGAATTATATTGAATTTTAATGTTATGATAACATGATGTATTATCACTGCATCTTTTCGTTCATATGTAAGTAATCTCAGTGGAAGGAGTCAAGCGAAATTTTACGTAACAGAATCAACGAACTTCGATCTGAATTGAGTAGGTTACTTGGGTAGTTTAGGGAAAATACCATAGTATGTATAGTGTATCGATGTGTCTGTATACCTAACATATGCGTCAAGTCTGTCTACTTAATTTCATAATCTTCTCATTTTTATATATTAACTTTTAAATTATTAATGTCATAAAGTGCATACATTTCACATTTAATGCTCAACATTATTTTTTCTCGAATACCGATTGTAATAAATACATTCTAAAATAAACTGAAATAAAGTGGGGTATTTTGCAATAAAAATGTATGGTCACTGACACACCTTGTGATTTAATTACGAAGAAAGTTGTAGATTATGTCCAGTATTTCGAGTTTTTTGTACAATCTGTTAAACATGTCAAAATACTGTCGTATTCCGTATAAGGGTCTCTAGAATGTGTATGTCATGTATGTGTGTAATTATGGTGAATTTAATTTTATGAGTAATAATATTGAACTGTGTTACTGGAATTCGCCGTAAATGTAGAGTTCCATACTATTATGCAAAAATTTAGAGGCTTAGTTTCGGACAAAAATGTCTCATGACATTCACCCATAGATCAGCATTTGGAGGTCTATTCCTGGGCTTACAATTATCACCTTTGACGAATATATCAGACTAATATTTTACTTTTGGAAGCCAGTGATTCCCAGTGGGCTCTTTCAGAACACCCCTTTGCAATTTTCTTCTTTGTCGCCGGGAGAGGGAGTGGACTCAGCAATAAAAAATTAAGCAGCAGCAGCCCTGACCTAACGGAATATGTGCAAAATCATAGGCGGTGGGTTAGTGAACAATGAGTGCTGGTATGTCATCGTCTGGTCCTGGTGTATTGAACCGGACGTACATTGAAAGTGTGTCTAAAAAGACTATCGCGCTATCTCAATTGGTATCGTCTAGTTTCAACGTCGGATCAAAGCGCGCCGGGCCCCGGCTCGGGTCGATTTCAACTTGTCAAAAGGTTGCAAAGATCTATTTTGGTTCTGCGTCGACTTTCATTTCGAATTGTTCGGTCTCGTCGCATTGAGCAGGATCGTGTTCTCTTTATCGCTAAATTGTTCTGTTCGATTTTTTTTGCTGTTTTGTTATCAACTTGTGCTGGTTTTGTTATGAATCGCTTTGAATGTGTATAATTGGATATATTTAATGTTCAAATTGGAACGCTTTAAGGAAATGAAGTGTACGTGAATCGTTTCCGATTTTATAAAATTTTGTTTCACCGGCACTCTATTACTCTTACTTACCTCTATGAAAATGTCCAAACGAACCTATACATATACATAATACATAATGTAAAGCCTGTTTCCGATAGGAGTGGGCAAAGACTGAGAACTGCCACGGGTTACGTTCCTGACAGACTTGTTTCGCCTCTTCTACTTTCAGCAAAGTCGTCGTCACGCCTGCTACCTCCTTATAGGAGGTTATAAAATTGCATTTTCGTTATAACTTGAAGTATCAAAACTAATTGGTTGGGTCAGGGTGTGGAATCAATGAAATTTATAGTTTCATGAATGAAATGTCTATTATGAATAAAAGTAAATAGACAAATTAGATAAATATAATAACATGCATCGTACTGATGCGAATCTCAAAATACATATTGCTGAACCCCTAGGGCACTAATATCCGCGAATAAGGCACTATTGTTACTAAAAACGAGTGAATTTGAGTTTAGATCGTATACTAGCTTACTGCGATGTTGTTAAAGTCCGTCTTTTTCATAAGTTCAAGTGTAAGAATATAAAATTTAATTTCTTTGTCCTCGGCATCAAAATCGATGTAGACATCAGAATGAAAAATTAATCCTAGAATTTTGTTTTATTGCCACCT
Organism: Creonpyge creon creon; assembly: GCA_018246875.1. Taxonomy (NCBI): domain Eukaryota; kingdom Metazoa; phylum Arthropoda; class Insecta; order Lepidoptera; family Hesperiidae; genus Creonpyge; species Creonpyge creon. Next base: position 8,113 of record DWFY01000204.1, on the reverse strand, counting down.
GATGACGAGTGGCCTAACGATTACCTCAGGACATTTGTAACTGGGAAAGTGTTACCAACGCATCGTCAACCTTGATATATGTGTATTATTATTCCTACTATCCTTCATCTTTGTCAATCCTAATTGGAACAGCAGTGTGTAGTATGCTTGAAACCTGCTTCAGTTGTGGTAGACATCCGTGACGAGCAACTAGACATAAAAAGTATTGCCATCATATTACATGTATCGTATATCGTTACTCGTAATACCACTCGCGGTGCCGATGACATACCGCCTGCCTCTGAGATCGGAAGGTCTAACTAAAACTACATAGATACCTGTGGAGCAGTCAGATCGCTTTCATTCAAACGTGATTGAGGTCAGACGTCGAACTGCGACCGCCTTATCGTTGCCCGTCGGTTGATTTAGTTGTTAATATCTTTTCGCATTTTTAATTAACCTTCTAAACGCATTCTTTATGAAGGATGATTTAATCACGTCCATCGTAGGTTTTTAAATGAAACCTTTTTGTTACTTGTTTTTTTTGTGTGTGTACGGATTACAACGTTGTGGGTTATAGCAAAATTTATTGGCATTCTGAAGGCGGCAGTGTTGATGAAATGAGTCATGAAAGTCCCCGTACGAGATTTAAGTCTTGTTTCATCTGACATAGATTAAAAAGACCTTTTGTGGTGTATCAGGGTTTTCTTATACCTATATATGACAATTTTTGAATTGATCTTTGAATGAGATAATGTCTTGGATTAACATTAACATACGCCCACATCTAGGCGTTTGTACACAAAACGCGGATGTTCATTAGCAACAATCTGAAGTAGTAAATTATAAATTAGTCGTGTGTTTGTATAGCATAACATAGCATGGAAACTTTCTAGAAAGCGGTATAGTGAACCGTCTCGACGGTTCTATTGTCGATGATCAGCGAATGAGTCTTTCAATTAGAACAGTGGGGTGACATTAAAGCTCCGACGAAGTTAATACTGCTGATTATGTAATGCATTTGACACAACGGTTGCCTGTCTGACGCTTTGTCGTACAAAGGGTTCCGGGTTCGATTCCCCATCCGGAATTTTTTTGAATGTGGAATTTAGTTATCTGCTCACGGGGAAGGTGAAGGTGTACTTACATGTCTGTGTTGCGTGGTTATGATAGCACGCGACGTAGCGATTCTAATTATGGGATCGTTAGTGCAAAGCCAAATGTTCGTTATGTATTCAATACCGATGGCTCCGTACTGTCTTGCATGATTAGCGCATTACGTATAACCAATTTGGTATTGTGCTGGTAATACGGAAGTGTACTTCCTCACCGGTAACCATTAGACGGACGTTTTAATAACTAAGTAGCTAACTCCCGCCCGCGCTACATAGTGAATCACCAAGCGAATATCGATCTTACGTTGGATACAAAGGGACTATAATTTACTTGAGTGTTTGCAGTTTAAATTTTAAGTTCAAAGCCACATTGTTGCGTATTCTACATGCGTTGTTCTCACCATGCTTTATGGCGTTCGCGTCGTACATGGGCCCGTGTGACACTCCAGCGGTCAAGGGCGAGCCGTCCGTACACAGCCAAGGTCGCGGCTTTGACCGACACGCGAAATTCGCAACAGTCAAAACACATACATTCAAAATGCACATATATCCAAGAGACTATTACGACGTAAAGAACGTTAATTCTTTAATTGCAGAATCTAGTGTCGATTGGCCGTGGGAATGAGATGCGACCTTTCGCTTCCGAGACATTGTATTGTATACTACGTAAGAATTTTAGGAACTTGGGACTTGTACGTTCATTGCCCCGCTTAGCTTACCTTCGGACGTTGGTAGTGCGGTGTTAGTATTATTTTGTTAATTCGTTGAGCGTAACACTGAAATTCCTATAAGTACCTATATACACATTACCTATTTACTTGATGTCGTACGTCGTGTGTACACTTTATTTTGAATTTGCTCATGACAATAATGGCTCTAGTTTATTTCTGGGACTGGCCTGTTGGTCCAGTGGTTAGCGAGTATGACTCAAAACTTGTGGGTTTAATACAGACCCAGGACAAATATGTGTATGATGACTACTAAAGTTTCGTTCTATGTCCAGGTGTAAAATTGTCTATTTAAATATGTAATTAGAAATGTGTGTATGTGTATTTATCTATGCCGGGCGCGGTCGGTTATTGCATGGGTGGCGCTACTGGCAAATTTTGACGTGTCTCCATGTGCTACATAGGGTGTATTAAACAGTCGACCGTTGTTATCGTAAGGTAACAATAGTTAAACCTCTACCTCTACCTATCGTAAGGTAACAATAGTTAAATAGTTTTAACATGCGCTTCACTTATGTAGGTATATCCGGCAATTCGCGCAGGAGAAGCGTGATGGAGTTCGCTCAAGGCTCCTCACACTTGCTGGAGAGACATGTCTCCAACTGGGAGTACAAAAAGGGTGCAGATTTTGCTCTGGCAGAAGCGTATCCTCAATCCCTGATAGCCTGTCAGGGTCAGGGACCAACAAGGTAGTCAAAATTTACATTATCCGGACATAATATAAGAACCTGGCAAAACGTTGTATACATTAAATGTCTTGAATGTGTTCTCCCAGTTTTTAAAGTAGCAAGCGCTCTGATTGTATTTTCTCTTCATAATAATCGTGACGAGCCCAGCTGTGCTATGCAGACAGACAACAGTATAATTTACATAAGTATGAAAAACTGACGCTGTGAAATATAAATCGTCAATTTGCTTTGAACTTCAAAAATTCTGGACAGGCCGGGGTCACCTTGTCCCCACCTAGATTTGAACCCTACGCAAATATTTACATTTATAGCTCAAAGAGATTTGCGTAAAAGAATTTGCTCATAAGTTATTTAAATTTTCTCCCTTTCTAAACATCGAAGCTTGTTATTTCTCGTCACGTCAAAGCGCCTTTTACCATATCCTATTACAATGTTGTCAATATCAGACATTTCAAATAGTATATCACTTTGTTTAATCTTAAAACATATCAGCCCTTCAAAAGACCCAATTTACGTCTCGAGTAAGGTATAATAATTACATGTTTGCTATCAATAATTTACGTAATTACCGGTTTTGTGATCCTTTTTACCTTTTGGTCGAGGTGTTGTCAAACGTGTTTAGTGTCTTTATTGCAGCGGTGTCATACAGAGAGAGAGAGACGCAGCGCCACCTGTGAGACATTTTACGACTAAAATGATTGCGTTCCATTACATGGAATATCAAAATATTATTGTTAGTATTTACAAGATACAAATATCAAAAACGAGTTTCCGAAATGTTCCTCCATTTGTTTGTACGTTCTAATATTTGTCAGACAAAAATATTTTCTTTTTAACTGAACTAGCCTCAGCCTGTGCTATGATAACTAGACATCTAATAAAGTAAAGGCTAAAATAACTAAATATATAACAATATACACAATTTTACACCCAAATATAAAATAAATATTCGCGTACATCTCACAAATATTTTGTTCTGAGTGAGAAACAATTCCACAGCCCTCTCTCGCTTCTCCCTCCTCTGTTCAGTTTCATGTTCACAAAATACTGCACGAACGGGCCAGTTTTATTTTATTGAATTTTCTATAATGTTATAATAATGTGACGTAACGATAAGCACACTTATCGTGCCGATCATACTTGAAGGCTTTTTGGGCGATCGAATTTGCTACGTCATACGCACACCCACACGGACCATTTGCATTCGCTTCGTTGTATCATTATGGAGCATTCGAGCGTAATACGTCATCACCGCCAGCATCAGTTGCGGTTAACTTGCGTCGTCAACTCTAATTTGGATGTTTACCGAAACAATTTCGAAATCCACTTAAACGTGTACTCTCCTCGGACACCGAAACAGAAACGAAAAAAAAATAAAGAGAACAAGAACAGCGGCTGGAGCTAATGACTGCTCGTCTGAGGGCATGTTGGTGCGTACGTCGAGGATATTGTACGTCTTGGATGTAGTCCAAAACATTCGCATTGAGAAAGCCGCGGTGAAATTATTCACACAAAGAACGATTTTAGGACTCGGCGGACGGACGGTGGTGAGTGAGTTATGGACTCTGAACAATGTTCTCTAGTAACATACAAAACTAAATTAAGTTTTGTGGACAGACAAAAACAATTGGGAAGATGAGTTTTGAAATGCGTACATCGAAAATATTATGCAGCGTGCCGTTTTGAAACATCTTCATAGACGTCGGCCCTTTAGATTCTTTATATTTAACCTACCTTGGTAGTTGATAGTTTATTGTATATTTTGCTTTGCCTGTAATTAAACACTATTCTGTGTACAAAATTGGAGTATTAAAAAGAGAGTGTTTCATAAACATTACTCTCCACCGCAGCCTTGGCACCGACGACATGTTTATATAATACACGTCCTTGAATGTTTGTTCATTATTGAAAACTATATTTAGTTTCAATCCTCCAGGGTTCAAGGAAAGTCAATTCTTACCACAGCGTGTTGCCCTTCGTATCATTTCTGTTTGAATAATGACCGTTTCGTAAGTGCGCTTGATGATATATTATGTACAATGTCATATGCGCGCAAGGGGAATTGGACGTTTATTTTCAAAGTAATCGTTTTAAATATTAAAATCGTTTATGAAAATCGAAATGGTTTTGCCACTAGTATTGTTTTTCCAGGAAAACTCACAACGCTTGTATTTTGGGCTGATCTCCTCGAGACACTGGTGAATCGAATCCGTAGAAGGAGGGTCGGGAAGGTCTCAGGAACCAATAATCGGGATGATTTTTCGATACATAATTTAATTGTATTTCTTAAAATCTTGGAGTTTATTTCAAGACGATAATACTAATGACATAATAATCATGATAGTAATAAGATAATGACTAGTTCGTTGTATTCTAATCTTGCATTCCAGCTGGATGACGCAGCCTCAATCTTGTCGCTGGTTGACGTCACTGCGCTACTGGATGCAAGTGGTTTCTATTCGCTTGATTGGCGATGACAAACTTGGTTGTAATTGGATGTGAATAATAGTGAACTGGCTGAACTCTTGGGAACCTACTCACTCTCTCGTATGAATGGATGGAATTTGACATTGATTGTAATATGTTAAATTGATCGTTTAGGAATTATCTGTGCATTTTCAGTTACAAAAGGTGAAGTCTAAGGAAATTCGAATGTTCTAGGTCGGTTCTATCTAGGTGGCCTAGCAATTGGGGACCTTTTTGCGTTTATCTCTTTCAGTATCCTATAAGCAAAATCGAAGGCGGCGTCATTGGTTATGAAGAAATACTTCCATGAAATCTTCGCCTAGAATAACTGATAAGAGGAAAGAGGGATTATTAGACTGGAAGATTTACTTCCTATATCCACACCTATAGCCCGCATTCAGGGATCCCTTTTGTCGTGGATCCTATAGACCACGTATAAGAACAAGTAAACAAAAAATCAGACACTAAACAAATAACTTTTTCTATTCGAAATCGACGTGGTGACCGTTGCACTAAATTGTTAATTAAGTCATTTGAACATCTGTATTTCGTTTGCTCAATCATTCATTTTTCAATTCATTAGAACATCGGTATGTGAATATTAATTATCTTTTGATGTTAGATTGCGGTTGAGGTCTCAGTGAATTTTATTGCCAACGTAAATTTATCAATGGTACTTTTAATGAACTTGTTACTAATATTAAAATAATTTGTTCATGTAGATATTACTCATCCACATAAAAATAATGTAATATATACCAATTTTCGAATAGACATACAATTTCATTCTCACATAACCTACGTCATTGTGATATCAACTGAACATATTACATCACTTTTTAATAACATTTAAAATAAAGAAAGAACAATAGTAAAATATTTCAATACACGTGTAACAAATTTACCTAAAAATAATGTACCTAAATAATATGTTTACAAAAACAACACTAAAAATAACATATCCCAGATGATCTGTTCGACACAAATGCTAAAGATAAAGTACAGAGGCGAAACTTTAACACATAATCAGCACACCAGTAACATCAATGCTTTTTCAGACTTTGGTCAGTCTCCAAGTGGAAAGGGACCGACCGCAGTCAACGACCGCACAACAGTTCTCTTTAACTGTTGGCTATTCCACTGGACACGTTGGCAGAACATTAATGCCGCTGTAAAAATATCTCGACGTTGTGTATTTTTGTGGATTTCCAAATGTAGATCACACACGAACCTGCAATTACTTTAATACGTTGCCAAAAATATTACTCAACGTTCAGTCGTGCATTGCAATCAGACTGCAAATTTGTTCAGACGAAAACGAAGCTTAATTAGATTGAAACAAGATCTCGTTAACATTTTGATAGTGCTCAGACATTTTAGTTGAGAACACTTGATTTTCAGTAATTCCACGAAATGGCGTTTTGTTACTGCTAATAATAATTATGTGGTTGATATTCCGAAGCATAGTTGGTTTTTTAAATAGTGGCACAACTAAGTTTTTGTGGTCTTATGCCATCATTCCAACTCCTATTGCTGGAGTGTTGTTAAATTCTATATTGAAAGATATGGTGGGTAGAGACAGTAACCCTACTAATGACTATCAGTGAAGTCTCAAGTCGAGGTCACAGTCACACAGGAGACAGCTTTTAATTTTCCCGGTAAATAAAGATGTAAAGCTCCGCAGCGAGCATTACGAGGTGTAACCCTCACATTTGTGCCACATGTTAAGTGGGACATACGTTCTATCGAATGCAGTGGGATTATCTATTATAAATAATAAAATCGACAAATACCTTACTTATTTATTTAATTAACATTTATTATACCTATCTTTTGTATCTTTATATTAAAGGTACAAAAGGCGGACTTAATGCCACAGGCATTTTTTGCACTCCTTACTTGTCCGTTTACTACACATTTTTATTAACTCAACATAGTTTATATTCAAATCCGTTATTTCATAATAATGTAAACAATAATACAATTCATTCTATTCTACTAAATGTTCTCTTTTAGTAGTATTCTGAAAATATACATACATACGTCGTACCAGTTAAATTATTTCGTTCGTAATTTTCGAAAGTCCTCGTTCGTCCTTATTTACTTGTTCAGTGAAGCACAATAATTTGCCAGGTCCCACGAAGCGCTTGGTTGTTTTATCTCTAATCTAGATATGTCTAGATTTACATACGAGATCTCGCCTACAGGTATTTTTCCGCGACTAATCTCTTGCCAACTTCGTCGGGGTTCAAGGTTGCCCGTGTTGTAGGAATCGCCTTTTTACTCCCCACGGAGATTACGTATTTAATCAAGGAATGTACCTTTTGCCGCGTCTTAATCTACTTTGTCAAGTTTGTTGTTTCTTGTACAAAATATACCTTCAAATGTATATATAGTATTGTTTGTAATTCATTGTTACTACGTGTGTTTCAATTCGTCTTTAAAGTTTGCGAGTTTCATCTTCTGAATTAATTTTTAGTGTGAACTCTGACACATAAATATGAAAATTCTCTGTCTATAAATTCAGGTATTTATTTCACGCGAACAGTTTCGCTTTTAAATCCGAAATTCTTATCTCAGTCGTTCTTTTAATTCGAAAAATCGAAGTGCGTTATTGCGTGCGAAATGAAGTTTTTGTTACGATGTTTTAAGTTTCGCTTTGGAATTGACCATAATTCCAGTTTTTTTTCGTTTCACTGATTGTTATCACGTCTCATAAAAACTGCTGACATGTTGATTGACTGTATCAAATTTTTACATAAAATTAACAGATGTGAATCACCTTGTTGGTTTAAAAGGCCAATAACTCTTCATCATTCTTCATAATTTAATTATAAATTAAATGGCTACCCCTGGGCATCTAATTGCACTGACACCTGAAACAATTTTCTTTCATAAACTATTCCAGGGAACTTGTGATAAAAATTTAACGCTTACAATAACTAACGAAATTTTTTGCTCAGAATACTAACTTGAATAGCTATGTTGCAAACAAGGTATTTGTATGTGTAACCAAAGTACTTAGTATGCTTAAGAATTTTATCACAAACCTTAAGATGCAGCGTCATGACAATAGCGCTAATCCGTACGCAAAACAGTAAACAAATGGCCAAATGGTTGCACGTCCATTTATTTT
>DWFY01000203.1:0-11248 GCA_018246875.1 Creonpyge creon creon | reverse complement strand
TATTTAATTACAATATTGTGGTGACAGTAACAAACGAAAAAGCGTAATCATACTACCTACCCCAACGCGGTCGTGGCACTGATGCGCTGGCGGAATACGTTAGCTATTCTATTAGTTATTCCATTATACTATCACGTCAGGTTCCTCTTGGAGTAGATAGTGAACAGATATTATTATACAATTGTTCTATTAAGATGCACAGATTGTGATGGACTTCTAACGAAAAGTTTTGCTTGGCCTTAAGTACTTTGTGGAACTTTTAACCGGGCAGGACAACCGGGACCAATATCATCAAGGTAACATTACTGATAATAAAAAATAAAAATCCTCGTTTTAATTTTAGATATGTAGAGCGCTTTAAAGTTTTCTGACATTCGGTTTCAAGCCATAAACCCTTATTTACTTCGGACCAGAACCTATTTTAGGCTATTAATGATCAACTGTTACGTTAGATTAAAGTCTGTCGGCTAAAACTAAATCGAGAGTATGTGCACTAAAAAGTACTAAGTGTAAATAACTGATAATAAGAAAGAAGATTATTTGCTTAGTAATGAATAAATATTAAAAGACATATTTTCGTATTTTCCAAGAATTAAATATAATAACAACGAGCTGTTAGACTATCGCAAATACTCGTATATCTAATGAGAACATCAACATGGAAACCGAAATTGTTGTACGGGTGGTCAATTCAACCGGAGGACGCGTAGAAAAAAGGAGAGACTATTGTGGAACTCTTGTAAAAACCCATCTATCATTAGCATCAGTGTTTGTGTTGGATTGCGAGCGCTCTGGTAGTGTAGGGTAGATGAAAGAACTAAAAAATTTGTCCATTATGAGACAAACAGAACACTAATGGAAAATTAACGATGGCTGGTTTTTGACTCAGAGAATGATGAGGAAACAGGCCGAAGATCGTTAGCAGGTGATACAATGTTCACTCGTGTACACCTACACCCACACATAATCATCATTAGCCTTTCTCAGTTTACTGCTGGAAATAGGTCTCCCCTAGCGAGCGCCATCGCGCCCTGACCTCGACTTGCTGCACCCAGCGCCTCTCTGCAGCCACACACACATACACACACCCAAACGTGTGTGAAATATAAACTAAAATAGGTATAGTGTACCAAATTTAAATTGGCCTTAAACAAATTTAAGACCGTACTTAAACAGCGTATTTAAAAACACCTATTACGGATTTATAGTCAGGTTTAATAATGGATTTGTAATGTAGAAAATTATTTGGAAAATACAATAACAATTTCATAAGGCAATCCTTTAAACATGACACGTACACGTATAATATGTATGATGTGGGTATAGAAAATTTATTGCAATAGAAATAATAATAATAATACTGTGTGTATACGAAATAATTCTTAAATACTGTTTTAATGTACTATAAAAAGCTAATTTGTTTAGAGTCTAGCCCAACTAAAGCTAAGAAAAAAAAAGGTAAAGTTAAGTCAGGTCAGTAAGGATGGAGATATATTCGACACTCGGTGCCTTCTGTTTACCGTGTAAGGGATCTGGAGTTATTATCATAACATCATAATTATTTACGTTAATTAACGCGATGTTTCAGCGCCTGAACATTCCCATTCCCAGTGAACAAGCGACGTCGTTACTAAAAGATAAATGATTGTTAAAATACCAGATAAATACCGTCAACAAATACAGTGACCGGGCACCATTAAGTCGATTGTGTAATCGGACTAATTGACTAATTGCCGGATACTGTTACTCTCTTTGACGGCGCTAGCTAAGGGTTGGAACGAAATGTACATGTGGGTCAGAAGGAATTTTCTTTAATATATTTTGCCTAGTAAACAGGCACAGGGGATATCTAATGGTGAATGGTTACCCTGACTCATGAACATTTATAACAACTGGCTTTGAGGGAGAGTTCTGCTTGCGTCTTTCTTGCAAAGGGCCACGTATAATAGTGCTCCGAGAAAATTACAGAAGGAATGCTCATTCAGATCGCTTATGATATGTACAGGCTAAGATGTGGTAACTAGATAGGGTATGGGCGCGGTCGCCTGATGCAGAGTGCAGATGCGTCCAGATAGAAAGTGTATCTAGTATCTTTAAAGAGTCCTAGGTAGTCCTAGTCCTAGTTGGGAATCACAGGCGCTGGCAGGGCGTTCCATTCATTGAACGTTCGGATAACAAACGTAGATCCAAATAGTTAAATCACATGTCTAGCAGTCGACTCTTCGTTTTTTTTTTTTCGAAGTCTACTCATGTGCGCTGACCTTGGTCTTACTGACTACCTAGACACAGCTACATGTCCTGTTCGCCTATGGACAGCAGCGTAGGTCGTGCGAGAGCCTGTGTTCTGCGATCCCCAGCCCGCATGCCCAGCGTGGGGACGCCTGTATCCAGCAGTGGACTTCAATAGGCTGATGATGATGATGACGATCAATTTCTTTACTTTCTTTACTTGTATTGATATTTTCATTATTTACTAATTGGTCCTCTTTCTCAAATATATTTTCAAAATATTCCTTCCATCCATTCAGCAAACGTTCTCATTTTACGGTATTCCCATCCTTACCTCAGATGTTACTCAGCTCAGAGATATTAGATGCTGCTATCTAGCTGTTCTTATAGATTTGCAAAACAACTTAATGTTTCTCTAAAGGTTATCAGACAATTAAACTCGTAACTTTTTTTCATCTGTTACCTTTCGGATGATTTTCATTTTCACGTTACTTAACAATGAAAACGAATTTCGCTATGTTTCCAGTATGTTTCGTTATGTATTTCTAAACATGTTATGTATAAAATTAAACGTAGTTTAATCTCTTCCCTATCGACCACGCGTCAATATACTAAATACTTAAAACACTTAACTGGACACGTGTCGCGGAACGAGAACGAATCGGCGGGCGCATTACAAACTGCTAACACGATTGTAACTAGATTACAATTTAATATCTCCTTCAATTTCTTTTACAGAGGTAAACAAAACACAATCGTTCATTTGCACAAATGCATCTGTAAGTATCGTTGTGAATACTATAGTTAATGATATTTAACTTTTAGGGTATAGAAATTTGGTTTGAGACCGATAAATTGTATACTAATTAAAAATATTGATAATTTTGTGTCGTGAAGATTTGGGAAGAAGGAAAACGAGTGAATTTTAAGATAAGCAATACTTACATTGATCACGACTCTCTCGCAGAAGTCGTGATCGTGCTGAATTGGTTCGAACGTTACGACGCCTCCCTGAGGCGGCCGACCCTGTTCCTCGTCCTGGCTGCAAAGTTTTGGCAGCGACCTGAAACCAAAAATTTTAAAATTCACCAACAGTTATAGACAATGATTGAAAAATTTGCTTTCTGTACTCACTTAGACACCGGAACCAGTTGCGAATTTAGCCAACAACAGACAATAATCTTAGTACCTTAAGCCGGAAAATCTGTAGCATTCATTTCGAGTTTATCAAAACTAATATTAATAATATCAGCAGAACCTTGTTTGCAGAAATTTGGCTCGATATCAAAATAAGTTCGTGTACAAAAGACTATTATCTGTTGTAACATTTAGGTAAAGGCGGTGCTTTACAACAACCGAGGAACGCGTACTCTAAGCGATGTTAATAAAAATAATACAGCTACGATAGATTTTACTAATAAGTATACAACGACAAACATTAAGTAACACTTAAAGGTTTATTTCCAAAAGTTATATACTTTAACTGCCTAAGCCGTACTCGTTCTCGGTTGTCACCAGAAGATACATATGTAGTTAGGTAATGTTTAGTGTATGTGAAAAATGCGCTAGCCGATTGTATGTATGATATAACACAACTTAGAAATGTATCTTATAATCTGTACAAGAAGCATCGTATAACCGCCTACATGAAATGTAAATATTTGGTTTGTAACGAAATAATAACGCTGCTAGCAAAAGCGTGTATTTGTTTTCGATCTATTTTTCAATCAAAAAGAATCAGTGTTGGAACGCCACGTGACTAGCGGAAATTTGAGAGCTTTCCGGCCGGAACTGCCAGCTTTGGCAATACATATATACAAAAGATTACAGCTTCAGCCTATCGGGAAATATTTTATATATTTAATATTTAAATGTAGTGTCGCATTATACGTTACTACACCAAAATACATTAACGTAGGCAATACACGCAGGAACTTGATACATTTGTTGTAAACGACTGTCAGATTAACATTAAGGCAATCTAATACGTGAATATTCACAATAAGAGGAGTTACTATGAGTAACAATTTGGCTATTGTGTGTTGTTACTGTACTTCTACTTTTATTTCACGTTTTTGTTATGTTGAAATTATTTTCCAATTGTGTGTATAAGAATCGTTTCATCGCTTACTATGACGCGGTACGACCAGTTACCATAAAGTCTGTCAAACAAACGTCTCGTTGAAGGTGTTACATTTCTTTAGAAACATAATATTTATTCCATTTGATTGAAATAACGAGATTTTATTTGCACCATTACAGTATGATGTTGAAATTTTGTAGAAAAATAATATTCAAATATTTAATAACAATTTGAGACACTAAAAAATCATTAAAACCCGAAGCTGGGTGAAATCTGATTGTAATAATTATTCATACTGCGATGAAATACAAAAGGCATTGATTAATATAGAAGAAGCAAATCAGGTTTGTAAGGATATGTACATTTGGCATTCGATGCTTTTTGTTTACGCCATCAGGGACCTGGCGTGATAATAACAATGGCAGTAATAATCATTGTAATACTAATAAAACATTTCGTAACACCCGCATTCCTGGAGTTTTTTAAATCACTTCTCAGTCGTTCATTAAGGATCTCCCAAATCTCGCAACTCGAGCGAAGAGCGTGAACGTGCTTTAATACGGGAGCGAAAGCACTCCAGGCCTCTCCATACGCCGGTGAGTGCGCCCACAACGCTTTGCTTAATTACAAGCTTGTAATATCTCGTTGAGATGGCGCATCATTATGAGCGATTATTTGGAGCCCGCGTGGGCGTTATCCACTTCAATGTTGGCTCCTTAACCTTGATACTCGGCAACGTTACCAGCAGCTTATTAGAGGGATACGATAAAAACATTATCATGGACATTATAATTTCGCTGAAATCTGAATGCCTTAGGCCAATTTATCAAAGGTTTTCGCCTTGTAAGTACAAGATAAAAGTCGGATCGCGGGCCTGTTCTGTACGCGATACCTTGTTAACTGAGATTTTGGAGATTATTACTTTTCTCGGTAACAGAAAATAACAATATATAATTTAAGTCTTGTCTGAAAATATAAACGAAGGTATTTTCATTATGTACCTTCTCTATTTCTACTCAAAGAGAAAATTATCTCTGTAATAAGAGGAAAGATTATTATCTCTTGTAATTTGTATCTTATAATTGAATGAATACAAAGTATTGTTCATTATATTATTAATAAAAGAAGTAATTAAGTAACGAAATTATGTAAGAAAGTATACTGATATATCGTTACAGGAGAAACAGACGTTTCGGAAAGCTCCTTCGCAATTTTAGGCCTCACTAATGCACCGAGCGGCGTTGTTGATTTTGCAGATTTATACACCGAGTGCGCTGAAATTCTTCATCCAAATATAAATTCGGTACGCGCTGTGTACATTGCAGCGTACTGATTTATTGAGCGGGCGCTCCGACCGCCGGCGCGGAGTTAGCCGGCGAGTGCACGCGCCGGCCAATACACCGCGCTATTTACTGCTTTAAAACTGTAAAAATAAATCAATTGCATTGTAGCCGCGCCGCCGGCGACCGGCGAACAATCGAATACGCCGCTGTTTACACGCCACTTCCTCTCTTACTTTTATTCGGTAAATACCACAGTACGTGCCGTCTCAGGGTTACTAAGAGACGTTATTTCCGTAAATTTTCGCGCTGGACATTTTCTTAACGTCCGTTCATAAACTTTGTAGCCGCGTAGCTTTGCCGTGTCTTTACGTTTCAATTCATATGCGTGTCCGAGCAAATGGCGGAATAGTTTTCAATGTTGTTACTTGTTTATTCAGTTCCGGCACGATATACATTGTTAATATAAGCCACTCCAACGAGTAGAATCGCATAAAAAATACGAATGGTGACAACAGGTACGATATACTGATGCCGGCTGATTCTAAAATAAGGTGGGTGAGTCTATTAATAGACGTGTACGCCAAACGTGATGTGGACAATAAGAAAATAAATAGCCACGCTTACTGCGGCCCGCGGGTTGTGACAGAATGACAGCTTCGGACGTCATCTGACGCCGATTGAAGGCCTCGTCAAGTGAAAAGCATTTTGACTGCCGTTTCACATATCACTGTACTGTGGCAAGATCAGATACACACGTCTTGGTCACTATTATTTACACTTTTATAACTAGTAAAGGAATAATCTTAGCAAATGAAATAGACAACAGGATTCTAAAGGAACGGAACCGTGTGGAGGTCTCTGTTCAGCAGTGGATTTCCAAACGGTTGTGGACTGATTTGTGACGCGAAAGTTTTCTTAAAAAAACATTATTAAAGTTGCTCTCAATTCGTGCAACCGAAGTCAGTGTTGAAACAACACATTTACTCGTACGTTTCACGACTGAACACTTAGCTGTAGACACTGCATGGAACATTGTATACAGTACAATTTGTACACGAAGCGAAATATTTGTACATCTGATCATATCGATATTGTTGACACTGTTCGCGTTTAAGCAGAACAAATTACCTGTCCTCATTTTTCGTCTTCAGCCGCTTGATCACCTTTCTGTTCGATTGCATTGGTTAGCGCTGTCGAGGGCATAAGTGCCAATTAAATAAGGGGACAATCCTAACAAGACTACACTAATGGTATTATATTCACTGCACCACAAGTCTTCTAGCAGATAATATTGTAACGCGACCAAGGAGCCGATGGGCCGGCGCGGTGTGTTGTCTGCGACTGCATGATGCAGTCATAGCAATGATTCTATTAAGCTAATTCCAATAAACACACACTTATCCATAACTCCCCACACGCAATCGCTAATGCTGTTAACATACCTCAAATAATCTTACTCTCACTTTTAAATTTTACATTTTTACCGTGTTTAAGGTACATAGACATGTGTGTCTTTGGTTTTGTACCTGAAGGAAAAAACAGGCAAAGACGGCACTTTACTGTAAATTTGGATGCGAATGATTTTATTCAAAACCTACTAGTTCATTAAACAGAAAACCAAAATGTTATTTTAGGCGAATATAAAATAAATATACTTATTAATAATGTCGATAATTATTATATTTTCGCTTTGTGCGGATGACGGTACAAGCAGTATGAAGCAAACTAAGGTATCGATAATGTTATGGCGTATTTAGTATTTTTTTTTTAATATACAAATCAAAGTCGCTTTACCTATCTTGAACGTGTAGATTAGATACTGAGAGATAGAGAAGTTAAAAGTCTCTGAAACCGGCGTGCGTGTTTCAAGGGCATGATTAAGATATTTGGTGCGCTCTGTCTACCCTTTACAGAACCTGGCGTTGCGTCGTAATAATAATAATAATAAAAACAGTGTTTTAGATTTAAAAGTGTCGAAGTAGGTTATATTACATAAGGCATAGCGCATGAGTAACGAAGAGTTCTTGAAGAAAGTCGTATATGTCGGTCACCATTCGCGACGTGTTTTTATGTACTACAAAAAAGATACTAAAATAATGCTCTACTTTCTAAAAAGTTGAAGTAATGGCTTGGTATAATCTCCATTATCAGAGGCGTCTGTATCAGTGCAGCAGAGTAGCAATGTGCTTGTAATCAGGCTTGAATAGGACAGATACTAACTATTACGAGCTGCAATCACACTTAGAATGTTAACTCATCTACTGTTACTAGGAATCCTATTTCTGCAGTCGTGCTACCAATGAGTACCTACTAACTAATAGTGTTACTGACAACTACTAGTTACTGCACCATGTCCGAGGAGATCAGTGTAGAACAGTGGA
Source organism: Creonpyge creon creon (assembly GCA_018246875.1). Classification (NCBI taxonomy): domain Eukaryota; kingdom Metazoa; phylum Arthropoda; class Insecta; order Lepidoptera; family Hesperiidae; genus Creonpyge; species Creonpyge creon. The sequence goes on along the minus strand of DWFY01000203.1, from coordinate 3,272 downwards.
AATGCTGATGATGCTGAAAGCTATCAATCCTATTCCTATAATTCTGTTCGAGGTCAGTTTTAGATGTCAGTAAGTAGTTAATAGAGGTTTTGGTAACAACTAACTGCAGCCCGCTCGTTTGCTAGTTTTTTCTCATAAACAAAATCAAATCGCCTTCTAAGATTCAGAAGTCATTGAATTTTAGCAGTTTTTGTTTTACTCAAATATACATGTACTTGATTGGACCCGTCGGATATCGAGTTCCGAATGGTCATATTAATATCGTCCATATTAAATCACGTAAATAGTTGATTGCAGTATCTTTCTAATTTTCCTTAAACATGTTTAAATACAGCTAGCACGATCAATACCTGTACTGTATACATATATCGAAGAAGAAATGCAAGATTAAAATGATTATAAAATATATAATAAGTACAATATACAAATAGAATGCCTATATAAGTACATCAGTTATTGAAACTGACGGGCGATAATATAATTAATAATTACGCTTACAAAATATGTTAATTGTCCGACTATCGTTCAATGCCTAACTTGTCATATAATTGTCAAAATAAAAAAAAGCATACAGTATTATTTCACTTAGAACAAATAGTAGTGTTATCAAGTAGAAACCAGTATTGAGTGTGATATTATATAACTCGTTGGTTAGTTCCGTAAAATTACATCCGCGGCGCTGAGTGCTTTATACTTATGTAATTTGTTTATTAAATCAGCTATACATAATATCGTTTGTTATTCTGAGGGGACCAACCGCTCATGAACGCACTTGTGCACGAACTCAAATGAGTAACATTGAACGAACTCTGTTTGGCTTGTAATTATTAAGCTGGAACGCGTTCAGCTACTCACACGTTCAGAAACGGGCTCTTTATAAAAGTCTGTCTTAAAAGCATTCTCTAATATTTGTATTTTAATCAATTGAACCTCATACAACACACGCTACAGACAATAGACCTTTACAATTGGCTCCTATGCTATGATTTCTAGTTTCATTCTCAGTGAGAGCATATGTTAATGTTAATATAAAACTGAATATTTCACGACTTTCTTCTATATAATTATATTTTAACAGATATTAAACGAATGATCTATACAATGTTTCTACACCAGGCAACAGTAGCACAATTCCGAGAGCAATCAAGGTAATGGTTGGCGCGTTACGTGGCGACCATAACCGAAGGTTGTGTCGCTTTGTTCGTATGGTTTCCAAGTTACTAAACTTCCAAGGCCCGAAGCCTTAGCAAAGGCATAGGTCACGATACAAGACCAAGATCTCTTGTGAGCATACTGTCTCGTTTTATTTACGTTTATAGTAATATTTCTCACGTCTGCGTATTTAACGAGAATGAATTCTTTTGAACTCCATCTTTTATTGCGTTCTAATTTAAATGATAGGTATATAATTTAAATTAACGTAACATCACGCCTGTAATCTCCGAAGAGGTAGGCAGAGGAGTGCAGTATACTCCCACGTTTCACCAGTTACGTTTACGTCCCATTATTGAATAGGTTGTGAGTCCATTGCCGTAAACCGGGCACAAATCCAGACTCCGAGCTTCTACTAGAAATTCTAGATTAGAAAAATACTTTAAATTTTGGGGTATATATTTGTTGGTAAGATGAAAAAGTAAAATCAGGGATAATGTTAAGGGAACATAAGCTCCTGCTCTGTTCCTAATTGATTTGGGATCGGTAGAAGTTTTACGCCGAATATGTTTAAGATTTCTAACAAAACACGGTTTTACTATAGAAATAAGCACCCGAAAATACTAAAGAATTATAATAATAATAAAATAACCAGAAAAATCACAAGTCTTCTGTTTTGTAAGGGTCGAGACATTTGTCACTCAATGTTCTCTGTATACCCCGTAAGGGACCTAGTGTGATTATGTAATAATAACTATATATGAAAAGTCAAGAAGTTTCGTATTGTATAGATTATTGAAGTACACCTGCTTATCTGGAGGGCGTGGCGAGTGGCGTGGTGAGTAAGGAATTAAAGGCTGCCAAGCACAACGCACTTCGTCATTACTAACGTCTATTTTATTAAAAGGCATATAGCCTGTAAGGTAGAATGAAAAAATATTTCATTCTACCTTACATTATAACATTTTGTGTTGTCATTTTGAAAATTTTTCTTTTGAATCGTTTCATTGTACATACTAATGTTTTTCAGTAAAAGCATTAACGTACGTGTATGAATGCAGATAAGTTATCGAAATATTTAATTTTTTTTATAAGATAAAGCAGCGTTTGACCTCAATCCTGCCTGATGGAAAGCGTAAATGCTCTCTAAAATTGTCCATGCTTATCTAGAAAATGCATGTTTATTTTTGCTTTGAAGAGTCCTAGGTTATAGGTATGTCGCAGAAAAACAGACGCTGGTAGTATTTAGCACTCCTTGGCCATCCGGATAAGGAGCATGGAACCGAATCGGTTCGTTCTGTCAATTGAGATATCAATTTTAATAGTTAAAAAGTATCTAAATGCAAACAAATATTTATGTTACTCCTGCAAATTGTATTGTTCCTGGTGCGTCAAGGACGGAAATAGACAATTTACATCGCATTATGATGCCTTCGTGTTATTACGTCGCCTTCAATGACCATAACTAGGAGAGAATAGTTGGTCATAAAAGGAGGGAAATAAAAGAAGCAATATAACTATTTCAATACACTTTTTATAGGTAAAAAAATGAAGAGGTAAGCAGAGGAGTGTAGTACGCTCCCACGTTTTACGGGTTACGGTTTCGTCCCATCATCGAATAGAGTCTGTTGCCGTGTACTGGGCACAAATCCACACTCCGAGCTAGTACTAAGAATTTCAAGTTAGAAAAATCCAACAGTATTCGTCCCCGGGATCTAACCGGTAACAAAGCAGCCAGGTATACCAGGTATTTTAGAGGTAGCTGTTGTAAATTATTATTTAATTTGCTTTGTGATATGAAGTTTTAATTTATATCAATTGGAATAGCGATGTTATAAGATGTTCAATTATTTTTAGCTTTACGTTTATAATGTTGCGCGATATAATTAGAACGAGTGATTTGTTGTAAAATTTTAATTCAATCTGTCTCTGCTAATATTGATGGGTGTAGGGGGCGAAGGAGACCAAGACCCCACCTATCTTGACTGAATAGGTTAGATATCGGCTGATGTGAGAGTCAGAAGTCTTTGAAAGCGACGTGCCCGTTTGAGGAGAGTCATGAATGTTGAAGAAGAACATCAGGTCTATAGAAATAGACATATTTGGCACTCGGTGGTATC
>DWFY01000202.1:0-11252 GCA_018246875.1 Creonpyge creon creon | reverse complement strand
TTAAAAAAGCTCTGGTGCCCCGAAAACGAGCTGAAGTAATTATTTTGCATGTAAAACAAAGCGAGATGTGGGTAAAAACTTATTATTGGTACTACACATAACATTACAAGTATTATTATTATAACCGTGATTATAGTTCCTAATAGAGTCCCTAATAATAGATAGCAGAGAGTATATTCTATTAATGATATCTTGGCAAAACTCACGCAAGGCCATTTCATCCCAAAGTAAATGTATCACACAGATCAATATTTCCTGCTTTAGAGTAATCACTCCATCAGTCGCCAAATATCGATTGTCCAGGACAGGTGTATGCGTCGGCCCAAGACAATGTTACTCTGACTTCAAAGTACCAAGCTTCTTCATGGACACACACATACACACACACACACACTTTATGAGCAAACACGGCAACAATGAAGAGGAAAAGCATCAACAACGGTGACCCAGACACCGATCGCTAGTTACGAGAAGCGGTCCGGCGGGTGCCGACAGATTGTCGCCGGTCACCTGCCCGACCCGCAATATTTGGGCAACCGGTCACTGGTAGCGCTCTACAAGTCACAAGAGGTGGCGAGTTGTGGAATGTTAGCTGGATGGTATATGGATTGATCAATCCGTACAGCACTTGTCATTGTATAATGAGACGATTAAAATGACGTGTACTTCAACTAGGACTTTTGTACATGATTTTTTTTTTCTTCCGACCCGTTTTTATCGTCCCACTGCTGGTCACCGATCTCTTCTCAGAATGAGAGGGATAGGGCCATAATTTAATAATAATAATAGTATCTTGGGACATGTCCACACACGGCCATCTGATTGGAAAGTAAGCATCGAAAGAGCTTGTGTTATGGTAACCAGACGGTTGATAAATATGTATATATTAATAATTACTTACACAGACACATTTTTTACACTCAGACACAGAACAAAAAGTTGTGCTCATAACACAAATGTTTATAATGGCTAGGGATCGAACCCGCGACTGCGGACTCAGCAGTAAAATTCATTTAGCAGTGGACCAACGAGCCAGTTATAGACACAAATATTTCTATAAACAGTGTTCGCAGTCATTTTAAAGGGGGTTATTGAAATGTCTACCTGTCCAGTGTACAATGCTTATTATGGCATTTAATTGCGCAAATTTTGAAAAAGAACGCAGAAAAGCTGCAAAATTATAGTTTAAATGTTAGTGTTATCTATCCACGGGGCAAAGATCTAAATAATTATAACTTTGAATCGAAGCCTACCTATCACTGTGCCGTGGCCGCTAATTCCCAAAAGAAGAAGCCTCTCCAACGCCTCCCAAATTCATATTCTCACGGTTTAATTTATAACGAATAGGTATAATTTAATTTGACGCGGGTACTTCTGTAGGAATTTCGGTCGGACGTTTTGTTTTCGTGCGCCATTATCAAAACGATTCGCTTGTTCACAATTAATAATAAATAATAACATCCGACCGCCAAGGTTTCAATCTTCTTGTTAAATGTTACTGGACAATTAAATAAAATTGCTAGTTTATCACAAACTAATTGCTGGCGAAATGTTAATACCTGATCTTTGTAGTGATAATAGTTTTTTTTTTATTATTCATACAATAAAAACACAGCATATATTATCATCATTATGAAACCTTTAATTATTCCATGAGACACTGGTTTCCTTTTATATAAGACTTACACAATACAACAACGTACATAATTATTATTAACGTCTATTCTGTCAAAATTGCAATAATATGTATAACGATATTTAAAAAACATGTGACGATAATAAAGATAAAAAGAACGCAACGAAAAAACTAACAAGACGAACATCTCGTTCCATGCACTAAAAAAAACTACTGACGACCATCCAATAAATTCACTTGCCGTTGCGTTTCACTCTAAGTGTATCCGATCATCCAACATCCGGATAGATCAATTACTATTATCCGTAAATTGCACTATAAACCCAGAACATAAAAGTTTCTCAACACCAAAACACGCACCGCACACAATCGACGCTCAATTGAACTCGGAAATTATGTCATAAATTCCATTTTCCACCATCGGGTATCAACTATCAACTGTTACAATAGTTTTACGATAGCCGTTCGGTTGACGACAGGGTTCTCACATCGCACTTAATAAGCATACATTAATTCAGTCTGTTCCTATTGGGGTGTAAGGGGTGACGATTTCCATCTAAGAAACCCAAGCCAACCCTGGCTGCCAGTTATGCATCCTGCTATACAACAGACGAGGCTATGAGGAGCGGCTGATCGCGGTATAGTGAAGTTTGCCTAGGCACGGCGCAATGGCCTGGCCGCCAACGGCTAGCAGCGTAGGCGGTGGGAGAAGCAGTGAACTAAGACAGGCTTATGACGATCAAAATTTGTGACTGGCAACAAATACGAATAAAGTCTGACTTAAGACCTGACTATTACCATAAAAGGAACTTCTAACATCGAATGATTTGTAATTTAACTTGATTTTATCTAATTGGGTAGCCACTTTATAAATACAAGTTAGACAATTATCCAACACAATTTAGATGAATCAATACGAAATATAATTTGAAAATTAATAACAATCTTAAGTTAACCGTCAGTTGTGATAAATTTGTAGAATCATTAAGCGAACATAAAGGACTCAAAATGATTTATGGCTCGTCATCATCATCATAATCAAATTTTGATTCGATTTATTTCATGCAACAAGTTGGAATTCATTCCAATTGTTAAGCTTACAGTTGTTTGATTTCTCAATGTAATACGAATCAAATGGCCATTGTATAGGAAAAGTGAGGGGCAAAATTGACATTATTATTATTAAGTATTTCGTGCCAACCCTATGTCCAATAAAGTCTAGATTTGTACTATGAAACAAAATCGCCATTACACCCAATTGTAATATAATTTACACTAGCTCTCGCCCGCGGATTGTCCCGCGCGAACGGTATCCTGATTTAAATTTTGTCTTCTATCTTCAAACGACTTCGCATAAATATAATTTATGCAATACTTAAAACTCGCCGCTTCCTTTTTTAAAAAGACGATACAGTAAGGTTTCATTCTTATGCGGAAGTATACAAGCAATTTATCACATTTTTAATTTGAAAATTGACAAATTGTAATACAAATTTACTACATTTCCAACTTTATTTCTGTAGGAGTAGAATTTCAGAAAATCTTTTCTCAGCGAATGCTTACGTCATTAAAGGTACTCTACGTATAAATTTCGCGTTTCTAGCTTCAGCCTTCAGTGAAATATCAATTGATTTATTTGTACTTAATCTGTATTATATTAAAATAAATTGTACCTTAAACCTTCTCCATCATTCCGTCCCACTGCTGCGCGTAATCCTCTTCAAGTCCAAACCTGAATTAAAGTATCCGAAAATACTTGAATGATAAATAATAAATATGCTCGGATAGAGATATTCGACACTCGGTGGTCACTGCCTACCCCGTAAGAGACCTAGATACAATCATAATAATAAAAAAATATTTCTGCATTAAAAAAAAAAATTGAAACGATGCATGAATACAGTACATTTTTAGATTACAGTCTTAATTTTAAATTGATAGAGTTTAAATCACTTCTCAACCGCATAACAATCCCGCTACCTCTAAACAGCGGCTACCACATTTCTATACCGGTTTGAGGAGTACGACAAATAGTAACTTTATTTATTCTTTATTGCAACCCCTAAAATCTAGGTAGGTTATATAAAAGGCGGATTTATTGCCTAGTGCCATTTTCTACCAATCAACCCTTCGTGATGGTGAGAAATTGGCGGAAATCTTCTAGAACACGAAAACAAAAACTATAGAACAGTAAATGAATATTGCAATGCACATTGAATACCTACTACATACAACCGAATCATACTAATAATTAAATATCGATATCCAGCCCGCAGGCTCAGTGTGAGGATTATGGGCAAAAAAACCCTTATTAGGTGAGGCCAATATCCATAAGTGGAAAGAGATAGGCTGGTGTTGTGACGTGAATAATTAAACTAGTAACATATAAGATATGAGTATTAAACTTTTCGTGAGATTTTTTTATACATAATTAATTTATCTACCGGCTGAAGTCACGTATGATTTTTCGAACAGGTTCGTAACTAGTTGGGCTATCCCGAAAAAACACATGTGAGTTAAGCCGGAACACAATTGAAGCGCGCAGATCGCGGGTATGTCTAAAAGCTTTTAATAATACACATTATTATTATTATTATTATTATTATCATAACGCACTGGCGTTGTTCATGCCGTGGCTATTAATAAACACGCCCATAGGAAGTGGCCATGCAATTTCCATGCACCGTCTCAGGGCTTGCCCCTGTGTATTGCACACTAAGTGTTAAATATATTTAGAAACTAGCAAAATCATTCATCTAGAATAAATGTGGTTGGTTGTGTTGGTTGCAAGCGCGTCTGCCGATCGAGAGTTCCTAGGTTCGATTCCCGGGTCGAGTACTATTGAATTTTTGTAACTTAGATTATCTAGTAGAAATACATATCTAGTAGCGGCTCGGAGTCTGAATTTGTGCCCGGTGTATGTCAATAGACTCACCACCTATTTAATAATGGGACCTAAACGTAACTGGTGAAACGTGGAAGTGTACTACACTCCTCTGCCTACCTCTTAGGGGACTACAGGCGTGATGTTACGTAGCATAAATTCTCATCATATATAGAAGCTTAATATCAGTTCTTTCAATGTTGTTTGATTTGCTTTAAAGCACAGCTCTTCCCCCTCTCCCCTTTCCATTGTTGTCCATAATGATACCAAAATATTGAATAATTAAAAAACAATTAAGCGTTTATGAAATCCCTTGAAAAGATTTCCACGGATGTCATTATTGTAGTCTATAATCAGTTTTGGATTTTTTGCTTTCCTTTACTTATATTATTAAACAATTCGCTTAACATTGTAACTTCACTATTCGTTTTAATTAAATTTCGAAATTGGCAACCCTGCGCTAAAAGCAGGTTGAATGCTCAACGGCTTATGGATTTCGTTGTAATAAATGCACAAGTATAAGCCGATAACATCGCCGAAGACCGCCTCGCGAGTGGAGCAGAACGAAATTGTTACACACGCGGGGAGAGCTTGCAAGAAGCTGTTTTTTAAAACCAACGCAATATTCGTATACAATACTAATCGGCGAGAAACGAGGAAATATTTTGTTAATAATCGTCGCTAAATCTTTTATCGTTCCGCTGTTGCACGCGAGTTCCTTTCAGAATGAGAAAAGTGTGATCATCAATCCTTTTATAATAAATTATTAATAATCCCATTGAACACAGCGCATCATACTCATGGAACAGCGATATTCCCTTTTTCTTAGGCACTGTAGACAATTATTAATATCAGTGCAATACCTAAGCGAGATATTGGATTTCTTTACTTAGTTATCGTTCACTTTAACCAGAAACCCACTGTACATTATACTTGTATGGTTGCCGTTGCACCTAGTAGATCGTAATCACAGTAATATTATTTTATTTTACTCACAAGTTAACAAACAACACATGAGAAGGACTAAGCCACAGACCATAAAAGTAAACTGTAGAAAAATACAGCCTGCAAGTTACCTCCTCTACTGAATAACAATATAAATGTTTTGACGTACATACATACATGTGTGTACATATTGTATGTGTGAGTGAAAAATATTATTTTTGCGTTTACGTGGCGTTTTGGTTATTCAATTATTCATTACATTACGAAATGATACATTACACGCCCCCGGACACGCGTATAACCGCGAGGTGGTATACATTCACTTTCCATAATTGTACATGTGATAGTTTTTTATCTATGAATTAGTTTTATCCGCGTATAGCATTGGTCATTTTTTCCATTGAGGTCTATGTATTCGTTCCGGCATTGTGAGATTCCAAGAGATGACGTGTTTGTGAACTAGTGTCATTAATATTTTCATAATAGTTAAAAAGTAATTAAACATAAATGATACAGACCTATCTGCCTTCTACCGCACAGACGTGGAGATATTTTCTATAGTACTACATAAAAGCGACAGCACAATAATAATGTAGAGAATGTAATAAATATTAATCGATCTAGAAGCGTAACTTACATGCGAAAACTATTAAATTTTCAGATGTAATTCTAATGTTAAATAAAACACATATAAAAAAAACATTCGTTCCATGGCAAAGTGAATTATTTAATCATTTCATCACCTGCTTCGTAATAATTATTATCAGTTGCAATAAATGATCGAAGATTGCGCAGCGCTCCCCAATCATGAGTATAATTCGTAGTTCATTGGCTCGCAGCGAGGGTACGGCAAAATACTCTATTGTTACATTTCTCGCTTCTATTCACTGCGGCAAGTCAACAATAAATAGCTCCAGTCGCGAGAAACGATCGCATGTAATTGCTAATGAAGACAGGAATAACCCTGTCGGCAATAAGACGCTTGTAGTCTGTTTAATAGGCAGCTAGATTTAAGCGAAGATATTTCGTAAACGCTACAGAGAATGATGAAAAAGCCAGACGGTGATCGTAATAGGTATGATCTGTGTAAGCGAGCATCAAAGCCGCGACCAACAAGAGCATTTAAATCTCCACACAATAAACGGTGCTCATTAAAAGAAATTCTAAACTGAACTACAGTCATTATATTGTTAAAATCGCGATATTTACAACAAAAATAAGTAAACTTAAAGTAAAGTAGTAATGAACAGACAAATCAAGTTCTTTCGTTTAAGTAAAAGTTCGTTCATCGTGGCGAAATCGGTCTGGAAGAAGACATGCACAAGCTTAAAATATTCTTGGATTTCTTGGATTGGATGGATTTAGTGAACTGACCTTGCATGGAAAAACTTAATTTATTACACAATATTTGCTACAGTTATATACGAATTTATTTCAATTAACGTACATAGTTACTATGCGTTCAGCGAAAAGGTAATTACCTCTCTTTAACCGCTCTCGGTGTGACTGAACAAATGAAATGGCAAAACAGAAAATGGCAATTCAATCAAACCTTCAATACAAATCAAACATAGAGATTGGCAAATGGATTTTAAGAACAGAGCACTGCCAATTGAAATTAATGTTGGATTTTTACTTTCGAATGCTCAAGCTTTTTCCTATCACTGGAATGTGCATCTACGTCACCGTCAGCTCTTTCACTCGCTACATTAGATCGAACATTTTAATAATACACCTAAATTATCAATAGCTAATTTAAATTTAGTCATTACAAATTAATTAATAATAACAAGTACAATCATTTATATGGAAGCAGAGTACATTAAAAAATACCTATTGTTAATTACACCACATTTAAGTTACAAGTCAACATAACATTCTGCATGTGCTACTTTGTCATTTTCATTAAGCGCACAACCTGCAGATGCCATCGAGCAAGATTCTATAAATAAATACGTACATATCTGACCTATGCGTCATACGTATCGAGCTAACAAAAAATGAGAAGTACGAAAAGTGCAATTAGCTACATACATAAACAAAATTCCCAAATATCTTAACTGTATGGTAATCGCCCACACGTAGACTAAGCAACACGAAGACGACGACGAACAGGTGCAAAATTCAGCAGACGCAAGCCGCGACATTCCGCGACATCAGGTGACTGTCGCTCTTGTCTCACAAAAACTGTAATCGCCATTATTATTGCGGCACGTGCCAATAATGGCAGTATTATGTTCAGTTATAAAACGCAAAATTGCATGGTGGAAGAATATTGAGATAATTGCAGGTTACAACGCGTCATTGGGTAATCGGGGCGTTAACTGATGGATGGCCACTGTTTATTTCTTTATAAATTCTAATACATATTCTTTAAGACCACGTCAAAAGTCGAACTTTAAAGAACAAGCTGATAAATTATGAGTATGGTCAATAAACAATAGCTGTAATCAAAATAAATATGATCGCGTCTATTACATTAAAGTACACTCGGTACAGTTTTCACGAAAACCAACCTCCCTTAGAATTCTCGACAATAATCTGAGACGTATGTATGTATAATACGCCTCCTAAATCTAAGACGCGGCTTAATTCAAACATTGGAATAATAAAAGGGTCGATGATGCTATTAATGTTACAATAAGATTGGCAGGGTTCTAACGTTTGAAAAAGAAATATTATTTAATGAAACAAAGATTTGTCAATGAAAAGTGGCATAACAGCCGTTATTTTAACCCCCAATAACGTCACACGATCTGTCGAAAACAATGAAAACAAAAATGAAAGACACCAAATGTTTTGTGATGAAACACGAGCAAAGACATCGCACGTCGTGACACGGGCAAGCACACTACAACTAAAGCGTCAAAAACGCAATTATATTACAGCTCCTCCGTATTAGGTCAGAGGAGATAACAGCGCCATTCATCGACGAGTAATGAAACATGGCAAGTAACATTACAGCACTTCCCACATCTCGCCGATTAACGATAAACTATAAGGGGACAAAGCGGCGAAACTAGATGTCAGACACGATAACGAGGCGATAGCATCGTTAGCGACGGGACGACACAATGAGACGATAGAAAGCGTCGCTTTTACAACCACCAGTGTAGCGAACAGTAACTTTTATAATAGACTGCATAATTATAGAAAGTTATAAGGCTTTATGTTAACTGATGACAATGTTTAGACCTCGTTATGGTTCAAGTCCCTAATGAACCATAAGAACGGTAAAACGTGACGATGAGATATCTGCAAAACCGGATTTAAATTGAAATGCACTAAAATGTTTAAACAGTACAAAATAAGATATTTGCATAAAATATTTGTCTGCTAATAAGCGAAAATATGCGAAATCTAATCAAACATTTAAAGTAAGCAAGTAAAGCAGTAACGATCGTTTAATGGTCGAAATGCGCAACCAGTTCTTTTTTATGTTCAATAACGTCAGACGCTACATCCACATCATTGACCACAACTGGTTTTTTGAATGAAAAGTTATTTTTATTCACGAACAAACGGTTTAAAAGATTCATCTTAACTAAAGGTATCCGTCCAGTTTAATAAAATTGGTTTGATAATGCCAATGTAGAACGAAGTTGAATTGTAAAAGTCAGATACAGATCTAATAAATTCAATGTCAATAATGATGCCAATGGAGTTGTTCAACTGCCTCAAGTTCAGTATGGTGCATCGACATATGGCATTTAAAGCCTTATTTAGAGACATATTTAAGGCGTAGCATGCATAAACAATTAGAATAACGGGAATAAATAAAGCTTACAACATTTATAAAGTTTAATTACATTGAAATAGAATCGGAAAGAGAAAGCAAGTAAATAAATTAAAAACAAATATCGTTCCTCTCGGACGTGATAGACCAAATAGCATACACGCCAACTGCAAACATTTTTTATTACTTTCCGCAACCTGGATTGAAATGGAAAGTTTTCTATGTTCTAATTAACTTACAAGAACTGTAGTGAGATTAAGTTTTTATAAAGACTACGAGGCATTTGTATGACCGTGATATTAAATGAAACAAGCAATTAGAGTAGCGAAAATATTGAAGTATGCTATCCGGGCCTTTGAACGTATTATAATAATTATGTAAATTTTTAAGTAAAGCTTAATAATTAAATGCGTACTCCAATTTTTTGTGGTTTCTGAACTTCTCGTATATATTGTAATAAAACAATTGATCTGCAAATTCTATTTACAAAACGCAAAATTAGTGATTCAAGGGAGAGACACGCAAAATTTAGAGCAGTCTCATTTGCTATTAAATTTTTAATTATATTTCCTGGGAGTCATATTTGATGAAACATGATAAAGTCTTCGCAAAGCAAAGATATGGCCAAAGGTCGAGAAGATCAAACATCAAAGATAGCCGACGATATACGACAATGTAGCTATCTGCGACGTCTAACGGCTGATTTATTCAAATCCGAATAGTCAAAAGTGCATGAGGGGTCACGAGGAGAGGAAGTCATTTCATTGTAGAGTTCAAAGTAAACATGGCAAACTGAGTAGGAAACGTTGCGGTCGAGACGCCACGCGATACAGTAGCTCGAAGAGTCGGCGTCGCAATGTCTTCAGTTCCGACGACTCTTTGTTTTGTTTAACTCTTTGAGTTTATATCCGTCTCGGCGTCTCCGCCTACAGATTTGTAGGAAGAAAATAAATAATCATTCGTTATTATTATTATTATATTATCACGGGAGGTTCCTTGCGGGGAACACAGAGAGTGGAGAGTGCCAGGTATCTTGATGGTTGTAGACTTGTCGTGCTTCTTTTGGTGTTGATAAGACATTAATATAAATGGTGCTCAACTTGAAGATCATGTAATTGGTCTCAATTAGAGCACCCCTATCACAGTATTAGTTTTTCTACATGTCCATTTTAGTAGTACGTTATTGCCATTACTACTCCAAAAATCATCGCGTTAAATCCAGAAGTGTCAATAATAATGACATTGTACATTTGAAAACATAGTACTATAACTAATATTGAGACTAGAGGTTTTCACTAACAGAAACTCATAAAACCAAAGAATATTCGTATCTAAAGCTGATCATAGATGTCTTAAAGTGGGATGTAGTGAGGATCATAAAATTCCGGTACTTGCCATTTGCACAGTAAAAGATGCTAAGCATTTTTGTAGATAGTATATAATACATAAATATGTATATGTCAAAGAGATGTAACTTGTTCGCTTTTAGCATTCATTCTAATTATTTCGCTATTTTTAAACTATATTTTGGCTATAATCGTTTGTTCTAATTACGTAACATCACGCCTGTACTCTCTGAAGAGGTAGGCAGAGGAGTGTAGTACACTCGCAAGTTCCATCAGTTACGTTTACGTGCCATCATGGAATAAGTGGTGAGCCAATTGCAATACACCGGGCACAAATTCAGACACCGAGCCAGTACTAGAAATTTTAACTAGAAATTTTATTTAGAAAAATCCAATAGTAGTCCACCCGGGATTTGAATCAGTCAACTCGCAACCACTCGAGCAACGAGGCTGTTTATTCAAATTATTTTTCAATTTAGTTACGCTTAATGGTAAACGACTCCGAGAAGCCCGAAAGTAAGTTGTACCTTGTTAGTTAAGACGTGTTAAATGGCGCGTATGTTTCGGCTTCAGAGTAGGTAGATACTGTTGCTGGAGTAATCAAAGCAACTGTTCTGAATAGTTTAAATATATCAGTGTTTGTGTCAGTGGCAGCTCTGCAGTTCTGTAAGGATAGAGATATTTAGAACTCGGTGCTCTCTGTCC
>DWFY01000201.1:0-11258 GCA_018246875.1 Creonpyge creon creon | reverse complement strand
ATAATCCCCACGTAGGGCATGCGGGTTGGGGATCGCAGAGCACAGCTTCTCGCACCGCCTACACTGCTGCCCGGGTTTGCAGTTGCACGCGGACAGGTTGTCTGATGCAACGAATCATTATGTTCAATCAGTATGCGCTTGTTGGAGGGGTGGGGTCCAGTCTTCAACCCGCCATTGGATTCAAAAATAGTTTTGTTTTGGTAGATTTCCTATGTTATTATAAATAATTGTACTTAGATTTAAATAAACAGACACCTCTTAAAACTTTGTACGTATACAATTATTATAGAAAAATTTGATTGATTTTCACTTTTAATTAACAATGTAAATATCGCCAATCGCTCACACTTAATATGCGACTTTAGTCATCAGCTTTTTAATGTCCAAATGCCAAAGAAATCGTTTGAAATGTTAAAAAGATATCTTGCACGACATTCCATTTTACCATTAACGAAATATGTATTTGTGTGATGAGCTCAAGTATTTTTTCTGTGTCTGAGTGATAAAAGATATATGAAAATGTATATTAATATGTACATATGTAGTTTATCAGCCGTCTGGTTCCCATAACACAAGTTCTCTTGATGCTTATTTCGTGGAGATGTCCCAAGATATTATTATTATCAACATAGATTTTATTTCATACATTGCAGTACAATGTTACGATATACGATGTTTATAGTTCCGATACAAATTACGAGCGTACAGTATCATTAATGAGATATTATACGTGTCAATGACTGAACAAAGGAGAACAATGACGGAAAGAAGCTTGTCTCAGTCCACTGCTGGATGTAGGATTCCCCTAATTAAGGTTATTTCGCCCTGCCCTTGACTTGTAATATCCAGCACGGGTTCGCAAGGAATCACAGAGTTACTTTTGGCTATTTAAATCAACTGACACTGGCTACATAAAGTGGGATGGAAGATAATGTACTTAAATCATGTTGAATACATTTTATACCATCGGTTAAATAAAATTTGAGATACGTATGAGATACGTAGTGCGTAAGCCGTCCACAGAACAATGAAAATATTTATCGACCTATCGGCCTAACGCTAAGTGCTTTACGTGGATAAACATCGAAAATTCAATTTGTGAAAATAACAACTTGACTTTAATTACTAACTCGTGAAGGAAAACATTGTGAGGAAGCCTTCACACCTTAGTATTCTCCATAATATTCTCTAAGGCGTGTGAAGGCTGCCAGTGTGCACTTGGTCTCTGAAGACTTAGGCCTCACTCCTTCTCATTCTCGTAGAAGACTCGTGTCCAACAGTTGGATAATAAAAGGGTTTTATTACAACGCCATAATTACTTTATTCTTTATTAAAGTCGATCGGTTGACGCTATATTATTTATTAAGTGTCATATGCTTCCTCTGATTCATTCGAACACATTTAAATATGAAACAAAGCTAAGTGATCCACTATCATTCAGTAATACTGTACCACACGGTACAAAATAGATTTTCGGGAGAAATTCTAAATAAAAACTGGTATTTTCTTTTACAAGTCCGACGTCGGTCGGGTGACATTCGCGGCTGAGTTTAGTGACTTCCGAAGTAGCAGGTTATCAGACGCGAAGGGGGGTGGAGGGAGGCTGAGCGCTGGTGGTAGCGCGCCCCCGCATTCGAGTCCTGACTCCCGGCGCGACCGGCCGCGTCCCGCGTTCCTCGCCCGTTAGTATCTATACGGAGCGACCGCTTACGCGCAACGAGGTTTGTTGTGGCTAATATTAGTGACTGTGATTTACGGCTTTCCCACATTATACGAATGCATTGAAGCTAGTATCCTTTATATAAAATTATTACTCATTCATGTTCTAAATAATTGTGTTACTGATGGTTTTTTAAACGATTTCTAGTTTTTTTAATATAAATATTGCCCCCATATGTACTTTACGGTTAACCCTACTTCTGTTGCTTGTGGTGTTTGAGGAGAAACTGTGTTGTTAAAACAGTTTCCACGAATTTCGCAATGTAATGATTTGATTCATTATTGCAAAATATTGCTGACGATGCTGATTTTCTATTCTAATAGAAGTATGAGATAGTCCAAAAATTGGCTATTTATTCAGTTTTTAAACCGGAGGTGAATATTAGTTCGCTAATTTAATGGATTATAATTAAACTTTTATTTCCAATTAAATGTATTTATATATATGTAATTACAAATGGTTAAATCTTATTTTAATTACATTAATTTATTATTACCTTTAAATAACAAAGGATCCTTATTGCCAAAATTGGACATTAATGAAGTTAATTTATAAGATTTTATTATAGACCAACAAAAGTGACCTGGCGTCGTAAGAGACCTGGCCAAATGATAAAATATTAATAATATTAAACGAATACAAGAGTTTCATATTAAATTATATCAAATTGATATTGAATATGTTTGACGAACATTATCTTATATAAATTATTATTTACGAGCCTTTGTTGTACATTGTGTAACATTCTTTTGTTGTCTGAAATGTTCGAAAGGATCGAGGCAAATAAGAGATATTAAAAAACAAATATAATCGCTACGAGGAATTCATACTCTATTTTCATTGAAGTCCTTATAGAACAGCATCGCATCAATTAATCAAACTATCAAAGTTACTAGACTCCATAGAGTCTGGATAATTTCCCAATCTAAATTGGTAATTTGTTGGAAGCAGGATGTTCCTGTAGGAACTATATTCCACTGATTTTGTTGCCAATATTCTAGCGATAATATCATTATAATAATAAAACGTTTATTAATATTAAAACATTATCATTATTATTATTTTCAGTTTAGTAACAAAACTGCGTGAACACCAATTACAAAATATTTTTCTAATTTTTAATATGAATAGTTAATTTTGGTACTGTGTGCGTACAACGTTCAATATAAAGTTCAATTTTTTATAAACATGTGCTGGGTTTAGACAAGCCTAGGGGAACAGAAGAGACTGTTATTGAATCACTGTTAATAATCATATATATCAAACAAATATTTATTTTGATAATTGTTAAGGTATAATCATTTCATTAGTAAAAAATCTAACGTTACTTTTCGAACTTCAACTCTACCGTAAAATAAGATAACATAAAAAAAAGATAATGAAGTAGTTCTGTGAATACGACAAAAAAATTAAACATCTACATTCGATTTAAATTATTTTTTCATTCATTTTATAATAGCTCGCTTTTTTTCCCGGTTTTATTCAATTATCACTATGGCAGGCATCGGATGGACAAAGGGGCGCGGGTTACTTCGAGCATATTCTCGAAGTTTATATTGTACATGGTTTTGAATGTTAGTGTCTCTTATATTTATACTGCGGATAATGGCCGTGAAGTATTATTGTTAATATTTGGTACATACTACACTTGGGAGTGTACTACACTCCTCTGCCTACCTCGTCGGGGACTAACGGCGTGATGTTACGTTTATACTACACTTTAACAATTAGCTAGTAATTGTTATGTTAAGAGCTACTGTATTATTGGAGTATTACTACGTATCAAACAGTTATAGGCCCTTCGAGAATAGTTATTACTTTATAGTACTCGTATATAATATTAGTGTTCGTACCCATTGTGACTATTATCAATTAAAGTTTGTTTATATTTCGCTTTTTGTGGTTTACATCCAGGGTGAATCATTTTATTGATAGCCAAATGGTGTAATGCTCACTATGTGCCATACTAACTACATATTATGTATATGTAATGTACGTACTTGTGACTTAGGATAGCAGGCGACGAGACACGCCGAGTCAAGGCGTATATTAAACGAAGTCTTAATTTTTATGCTCGTTAACAAAGTTTAAACAAAGGCATTAATCGTCTACTCCTCGATTAACTTATGCAATTAAACTAAGTGCTTTTAATCATTACTCTGTCTCACCGCTGTAGGTATTTCGTGCGCCAAACGGTTGTAATAGATGAACCGTTGCGCTATCAATTTGATCTACCGATAAGGTTTCCGGATTCGATTCCGGGGAGACACGTATTTGGTTATCTATTTGTGGGAGTGAGTCTTTATGTATTTGTCTCAGCGTTGCTAGGGGAACTGTGTCACGGAAAATATTGGTGGTGAGACAGTGAGGGAAAAACTCTGGAAATAAATGCTGGACATAATTATTTGGATTCTATTGTTATTGGTAACAACAAAATTATATTTCATATAAATATTCACGTGCATAAATAAACTTTTTAATGTACCATGCAGGGTACCATCCATATCTTATAGACACCCCGCTGAACAGGACGAAACGGTTCGCTAAATCGTTTCTGCTACAGACTGCGAAAGAGTGGAATTCCGTGCCGGCATCTATTTTTCCCGATTCGTACAACCTGGAGTTATTCAAGACAAGAGTATAGGCACTTTCTAGGCAAGCGTGCTACATCCTAGGCTGCATCCCGTTTTCCAACAGGTGGGATAGCAGTCAAACGCGAGCCTATAGCTTAATAATAAAAAAAAGGTATCTTGTAGAGGTAGAGATCTTGTGTCCTTCATCGAGGTAACTTCAATCAAACCCTTATATACATAAATGTCTGTCCATGCGTAACTTCCGAAATAATAGAACAGATATTTTTAATCCACTTAAACAATCAACATATGGCATACTGTAATTGACTTAACATAAAATCAGGGCTGCATCTCGCCGAAGGCGTACGCAGATGAGTACTCCCACTTTTCACTAGTTATGTTACATGTCCTATGTAATAAGGGATGAGACTATTGACATACACCGGGCACAAATGCACACTCCGTACTGCCGCTGAATTTCAAGTTAGAAAAACCCAACAACACTGTTCGACCCGAGGATCGAGCCCAGGACCTCTCGATCGGTAGTCGCGCTTGCAACCACTCGACCCACGAAAGCAGTAAAGTAAAAACAACAAAACTAGATATTTTTAACGCGCTTAAACGCTCACAACACAGTTTATTGTAATTTGACAAGTGACAAATATGCGTAATTATATTAAATTGGCATGCACGGCCACCGGCTAGCTGCACGTACGACATAGGACCATAACGTATCGGGCCGATGGCTGCAGTTACGCAAAAGCGAAGGCGTGCTACAGTTATCTCTAAAACAACTATTAACGAGTGTGACATTAGATTGCGCAGTGACAATGTGCCCGGGTTGGCAACACCGCGGCGGACTTACATAAGCGTCATTCACCGGGCCGGCTACGTAAGTGAGTGCGAATAAAACGCTAACACATTGATCCATCTATAACAATCCGTATTAAGCATGTAACAAAACTTGTTATTATACTTAACACTTATTATATTTAACTTGCTTTTTGCTCGTTTAATAAAAAAAACCTTCAAAATGTAAATTTCCACGCAATCGTAATTAAGTACACGCAAATTTAAATTCACGTTTAGTAACGTTCCAAAAACAATTAATATTACTTTTTTTTATCAGTTTAACTGCAATGATAGCCTTGTGATTAAGATTTTCAATTTTCCGCTTCAAGAGTGTAGAGTTCGAATCCTGGCAGCCTTTTTTAACTTTACCACGTTACGTGCATGTTTCATGATTTAATCGCTACAACGGTGATGGAAAGCGTCGTGAAAAATTACAACCCTTATTTCGCAATAAAGTTCTCAAAAGCATGTGAAAATATCCCTTTCGCCCTTGACCACTGGCGTAAACATTGAGCTAAGCCATTCTCATTCTGAAAACAGACCCGTGTCCAACAGTGAACTAATAGACTTGGTGACGACATTTTTATCTCGATAAAATAAGGCTATATTACGTGTCCAGGGAAATCAGTCACAAGAAAAAACAGAAGACTTCAGATTTACAAAATGTGAAGCTTTAAATTTTATATAATCTAAATTCTGCCTGCCCGTCGGTCGAGTGGTTGCAAGCGCGACTGCGGATCGAGAGGTCCTGGGTTCGAATCTCGGGTCCGGTAATTACGGATTTTTCTAACTTAGATTTTCTAGTTGAAATTTCTAGCAGGGGCTCGGAGTCGGGATTTGTACCCGGTGTATGGCAATAGGCTCACCTCCTATTACACCATGATGGGACGTAAAACGTAACTGGTGAAACGTGGGAGTGTACTATAATCCTTTGCCTACCTTTTCGGGGATTACTGGTATGATTTTTCTTAATGTAAATAGTAAAAATAAATATTTTTTATACGCTACAAAGCTACAATCTATTTCAAAATTTCAGCCGTGAACAAAAGCTTTAACAAAGGTATTTTATTTATTACTTTGTTGAAATAACTGTGAATATGAAAACTATTAAATAGTTATTGTCACAGAATACGTCCATTATTTGAGGCTCTCTTGAAAGTGAAATTTAAGTTCTCACCCGTATTTATCATTTGTAGCTTCTACCTGTAATAGTGTAGAATATATGTCTAGTCTTATGAATCTCATTCGAATTTACCTAATTGTACCTAAATATTATTAAAAAATTAACCCTTACGTAGATCACACTTCAAATAGAATTAGAGCGAAGTTCCGCCTATTATCCATTTCCATAGCGCACCTAAATCTGCATTAAGGCGATGATTCTTGAATCCATTCCTTTCTGACCAATTTCTATTCTGTCTATTGTCGTTCGTTAACTTTATTACACCTATAATTTTTAAACCCTTTATGCCTGTCTACTTTCCGTTCATTGTCAGTCGTTGAACTCAACTAATAAGTTTAGACAATTAAAATTTAACTACATCAAAGCGTCTATGAGATTTATATACCAAATTAAATTGAACGACCACCGTTATAAATTATGAGAGACAGATGTAGGCACAGAAACTAATATTTAACGCAGCGATTAGACAAAAAGTTCTAAATTACAACAACTGAAAATTTACTAAACATTTTCTTATAAAAATCGATAGAAAACGAAAGATATGGAGATATCGTTTGAATAATTGAGGAAATCGTAAACCGAATGGTTTGAACTATTTACTATGCACGAAAATGAATACATTTTCAGGAGCTATCCGGAAAATTGTATGGAAATAATAATGCATAAATTACATTAGTAATAACTGCATTTACATTACATTGAATAACAAATTATCTGGTACCGGCCATGCCACGGTTCTATATCATATTTATATTTGTGTCCTTTATCACTATTGTCTTGATATGCCGAAGGATAAATTGCATTTTATTTACGCACATCATTCATCAACTTGTTGCAATATGTACATATGTATCGACTTGTATTGCAATCAAAAAGGTACTTAGCAGTACAGAAGTGGCGGTAACCAGCAAACCAGCTGAAGCTAAGGTGAGACCACACTACATGCACGTACAAGTTATTACAGTCCAGTACAATCTTCAAGTCATATTCGAGGTTGGTTGGAGATGTCTATTTGTTACAATAGCCTGCTGCCTTTGCTTCTCTTCACACAAAAAATAACTAAAATCTTACATGGCTTACATATATAGCGCTGAAGTCCCAGTATAGCTACTGCGTACGACTAAGTCGGAATGCTTTGACTGACTGCCTGCCATAATTTTTAAATTGTTATATAACAGTGCAATGCAGTCTGATTGCCAATATATTAACATCTCCGCTATTTCCGTTGCTCTGAACTTTGCGGCACACTCTTCTACCTTTCCACCGACACACGACACGACCTTTGGGTTCTCGAAATGTTTTCTTGTCGATTCTCTCGCCTGTCGATTGTTTAATATACAACAAGACTTCTATTTTACTTTTTCATGATCAATTCAAAATATTATGAAAGAAAGAACCATCTACAACCATTGATACCGTGGGCATTGATCTTACATAATCTTCCTAAATTAAAATGAAAGTCAACTCATATCGCATACAACAGCAAATATGTACAATAAATCGAATTAAGATATTTCAACGGCAAATAAACAACCCCGTTGGCAGCAGAGCCAGAAATGTAGATTTCGTTTCGTTTCCAAATATCCTACTACGTTCGTAATTACAAATAATTAAAAAAAATTAAACATCACAAAAAAAAGTAAAAATGCAATAAAGAGTCAAATAAAATGTAATGATTTTCTATTCTATTCTGTTCTAAATATACCGTTCTATATATAGACCGTCGACTAAAAAAATTTGTTTAATATTACGCTCATACATAATAAGAAATAATAAATGTTACACGCTCATAAAGGAATCAAACGCTACTTCCTTCCGTGGACTAGAAAAGGCATAATTTAATCAAATCAACGCGAGTCGCTCGCCTTGCCTCGTACAAATCTCGTGACCAGTGTCCGAGTGCGGCCGGTGGTCGCTGCCAATGAGGGAACGCAGCTACGTACGAACAGGCAGGTTGTTAACCTCAAAAAACAACATTAAAACACTAACACCGCGAATAAGCGACGAGAGCGAAAATACTTACGGTACGGTAAATTTTAAAAACCGGCCAAAATGTATGTGGTCTCAATCTCGGTCGTGATTATAAAACAGTTCCTCTTGTTAATGTAAATTACAATTGAACGAAATTGCCAAGAGATTTTACTTAAGCACCAGAGAAACATACAATTTTAGAAATACGTTGTGAGAAAAAGAGATACATTTACATATGCTAAGCATCCGAGATCGTAAACGCGACACAAGGGCAAACCAACAACGATGCGAATTGGCTCCAATGTACATAGTTAATAATGATAGGAGTTGCAATGAAAATAACCATACTTACAAAGACATGGTCATCATAACACAGGATACACCTAACTACGTCTATATACGGCGCCTTCCGCGTATTGTATGTACGGATAGTTTCCAAGGTTTTAGGTTATGCCTGGAGATAAGAAACATTACGGTATCGTATAAGAATTGTTGTATCTTATTCGCATCCAATGCTGACTACTGATCTCTTCTGATCCCGGAGGCCTGGAGCGCATTCCAACACGCCAGCCCAGTGCACATTGGTAAAAATACAAAGTTAGTAAGACTGTTTTCGGAAAATAACCAATGTGAACCCACACAACATGCAAACTAAAGAATTAATAGTCAATGTAATTTCTCACGACCATTTGACAATTAAAGCAAGTTCACGTCAGCGTCTGCAAATAATCTATATACACACATATAAAAAGGAAACGTAAAAGACAACTCACCTTAAAACAAACTGAGCAAAGCCCGTCCGTGGACGGGTTCCCGTAGAATCCGCAGCCCGAACGGCACAACGCCTCCATAGGATTCGATTCGCGCTCCATTGTTCCACAATTAATCAATTCACTTTTAACAATATTCAATTAATAGAAAAAAAAAACGAACAAAACAAACACAACGAGTCCCGTGTTCGTAGTCAACAATACGATTGATTGCACTAACAGTATGTATATTGCACTCTTGGGTCGCAACGCGCACAGTACCACGACGTTCGCGGCGTAAGCGCCTCGCGCTCGGTTAACGTTACAATTCAGACGTGATTAATCTTCGGCTTCTATACACGTACGCGGCTTCCGCGCCGTCCAGCTGCTACTTCTTTCTGTGTCAGGATCGCAGAGGGCCCTGCAACAAACACAACACAATTCTAAGAACGATGTGCGTTACGTTACAATGATAACACCAATACCGTGAAAAGTAATGACTCAATAATGCAAGGTAACCATAATGCCGTGATGTGAAAGCTGTATAATGTGTATGAATCGTTGATTTGATTAGAAATATATGTACCAGACTTTAGATGCAAAACCTACTTGATCTCGCCTATTTATTTTGTAAACAACCTATAAATAAATAATACATGCGAATGAATTTAAACGGGCGCGAGTTCCTTTCCATAATGTAGACGGTGGTGTAAAGAAACAGGTGAGACGCGTACGCGAAGCCAGAAATTATCATTATAGAAAGTGTTGTTGTTAGAGTGCGGTTCTGTGGAGGCAACACATAATATGCATAACGACAGGTTTGCATAACAAGAGAGAGCTAAGGCAAAAGTAGAACGGAGCGCCGGAGCGCCGGAGCCCGCGGCCCGCGCCAAGGTCTATGCGCCTACCGCGCCGCCGCTTACTCTGATGAAACGTATCTAACGCGAACCTTGACGACAATCGTTATTCGGAAATAGATGTTCATATAAAACTATGAACTAATTGAAAATGAAGGCACCTCACGCGGCGACCAATACAAAAATCGAGATTTATAGCCAGGTAATCTCAGCTCCTACCCTCTTCTTTAACTACACTTCTCTGCCTGTCCCTTCTAAGAAATACTGGCGCAATGTTATGTTAATTCCTGTTGCATTCCCAATAACATTCCGTAACTTGTCTGTTATTATTGTGTTTCTATTTATCATCTGGCATACTACCTAACATTGAAATTCAAACGCTCAAATATTCAATAATTTACGTAGTGTCGGTTGTAAGAACCGCCTACATAAATACTGGCAGTTCTACGGTGACATAGAATAATTTATCAAAAAACACGTTCCGCAATATTAACATAAATGACTATGTAGTGTACGGTGAGGAAATTCACACAAGTATTCAGAATTAGAATACTCATACTCATTGTTAGTGAACACAAAAGGAACTCGCTCCCAAGATACAGGATATACTAGTCTCGGTACATGGCTTCGTGAATTTCTGACACCTTTGTTACTATGCTCTTAAAATGACTGTTAAAAATTTGGAGCTAATAAATAACAATAACGTTTCCTTTAAATATATGTATATATGTAGTTTTATTGGAACAAAACCGGAAATTCTCTTTTTGATATTAGCGAACTTCCATTAGTACCATTCAATAATAAATGATTATCACTCACGCGGGTCATCATTATCATAAACGATAAAACGTTGAATTCTGTGAAACGGAATTTCGTTTCCAGTGTCTACGTAGTAACCTACTGCGTCATTCATATTTATTTGATATTCCAGAGAATTAAAACTATCTATCGTACGGAGCCCTCGGTATAGCGTTAGATTCCGTCAAATGGAATTTCCTTTCCAATGTCTACGTAGTACCTACTGCGTCATTCATATTTATTTGAAAAACCAAATAATTAATATTATCTACCTATACCGGACTTTCGGTAAAACTTTGGATTCCATGAAACGTAATTTTCTTTCCAGTGTCTAGTAGTACAAGTACTGGGTCGTATTGTTTTAATTTTTTTATTTATGTACACACATCACAAGAGAAAATGGACATGAATGGTTGCACAAGGGCACTACTTATTCCATATTGAAATATCGTCTAGTAAGCCCGCTGGCGGAAAATTAGTTTGACAACGTAGTGATGTAAACTCTCACGTTTCACCAGTTACATTTACGTTCCAATATGGAATAGGTGGTGAGTC